>JAPYZS010000690.1:0-36170 GCA_030522925.1 Trissolcus japonicus | reverse complement strand
TATATATATATATATATATATAATATAAATTTATAATAACATTACATACTAGTTGAAATATGCCTTCGTTCAAGTTAATAAACGAAAATAATTTTGTATCTACTTCTCGAAAAATCAGGCTACATATATCAGTATGTATGCCATACTATACACAAACAATCTTGTTGCAGCACATTTTTTTCATATTAAAAATATTAGTTCTTATAGAATGATCTTAAGCGAAATTTACTAATGCAGACATAAGAACCCAGGAATGAACTACAAAGTAATGATAAGAGCAGCAATGTACTGTTAACCTGTAAGCCCTCGTTGTATCATATTTGATACATTTACATTTTTGAGACTTTTTATGTTTTCTATCTCTAGGTTCATTGTATCATATACTCCTCGGCACTTTATCGATTGGATTTTTTCCGAAGATTATTTTTAAGGCAATTTTAGATTAAAAATTCTGGAATTTATTAGCAAAAAATGCAAAAAACATAAAAAAATTAACACTTTTTTTGCCAGATTTCGCTTTTGTTAATGCTAAAAAACAAAAATATAACACTTTTGTTACTCTATGATCACGTATTAAGGGATAAAATATAATCGATGTTTAATGAAATGCCCACATTCGAATTAATTAATTATAAAAGAAACTAATACATATAATATCATGTTGTTTTTAAGTACTTTGTTTAAAATTTTTCCTCAGAGGGCTCATAACTACTTGGATCAATTGTAACATGTACCTTTTTTTTAACTCAATAAAAAGTTGAACTTATACTATTTAACCATTTTTGTTACTTGATACTCATTGGATATTGGAGCACGTTCACAGGTGCATAATAAAATCAAAATGTAGTATTAATATTTGCAACACGTTTTCAGTTGCTATTGTCGCATAGTCTCAAGTAAGAGATAATGCCACGTAAACATTAACGGTATGGTGGTAGTTAATGTTTGTTAATGAAATAATCACACTCGAGTGAAATATTCACAAATCAGTCGGGATTTCTTTGATAGTAATATTTTCACTTTTATATTGTTAATCGTTGAGATTTCATTAATCATGCATGACTATTAAAAGTCAATTTAATTAAATGATCCAGATTTATTGATCGTTTCAAGTTCAAACACATTTGTATTAATAATAAACTCTGGTGAACTATGTTGTTGAACTAAATGTTGTACCTATTTCCATAAAGTCAGTTGAATTTAAGAGTTTCAAACGCACAACAAGAAGTGTAACCATTTGTGAGTTATTATTCTTTAGAATTTTTTTTTCAATTTATTAATAACAAAAGAATATTCGAAAATGAAAAAAAGTAACAAAAAGACAATTAAAAAATGTTGTATTTGTTAATATTTAACGAATTTGCCAAATTAATGGTTTAAGTGAAAAAAAACCATATATAGATTGTGAGGTGGAGTCACGTGGTCAAGTGCGAGGTTTCAAAGCTGACAAAACTGTATCGATAGTCGCAGCGACTCTTGAGACTCCATTCATGAATCAGGACCCGACAAGTCACTATCCTGCACGAATTTTGTTGTTCGGTTCGGTGTGTACTCAAGTTCTAGACTGTGATTTCGACGCAGGGCTTATATAAAAATCGATCAAACATTTTTATTCCCATGAATAAGTGCTTGGTGAGAACGAAAATTGCAAAATGACCAACAGATCAAGAGATTATGTTATTTTCCGAGACCACTATATATTTGACAGCAAAGATTATTCGTTTGTCCGAATTCTTTTCTCCAATGTTGAGTCTGGCTTTTCCACTGCGATAACGTGCTTCAAACTCAATCTTGCTAATAAGTATTTCATGAGGGCCAAGGAGAAACATTTGTCAGGTGATTACGGAATTTTCATTTTCTAATTGGAATAAAAAGTAAATCGACTATTTTACGTTTCATTATTATATTATTCTTTGTTTTCAGTATATTAATTAATCAAGGTTTTTTCAAATATAGTCTTGTATGATCTTAAAAATTCCAAAAATAACAAAAATGAACAAATTTCATTTAAACACTCACTTTCAGGTGTTTAAAACCAATTTAGACTTGATAGAATCCATAGAATCAAAATAACAATATTAGTGTTTAATATATTAGAAAATATAAATATAATTATCATATGTGTGTGATTTTTATTGTATAATGGTTATTGCATATTGGTTAATGAACAATTTATTGAAAAGAACAGAATGTTTTGATTTATAAAACCAAAGTAAAATATTGAAATCTTGGAAGAAATGAGTGATTAACGTTTGAATTTTTAATATTTAATTGATTAACGTTGATTGTTGATTAAAACAATATTGTTATTTAACCGATTATTAATTCATCAAGGCCTTCAAATAACAGTCAAGGTTTTCGACATGAAATGATTTGCAATCATATTGACGACAATTTTTCACACATTTCCTATTGTAAAGAGATACGTATGATAGCATCTTACATCTCACTTGATTTGCACTTTAGCGCAGTGTTCTAAATATCCAAAAAGATTTCTTAAACATTGCAATTAAATGATAAAATTTAATTATAAATACAATTCATACCAATTAATTAATTAATGAAAAAAATGAAAAATCATTCAATGTCAACAATTGATGTATTAATTAAAAGAAAAGTTGATTCAGCAAAAATTGAACGAATGCTTTTTCATTCGCGGAAGACAGAATTTTCACTTCCTCTATTTTTGAGGACATTATCTACAGGTTTGTTTCTTTTTTGTTTTTGAAATGTACGAATATCTTGACGCTCATTTAACACCCAATTACTAATTGTTGATTGGTACGGAAACAATGCTCAGCATTTTTCTGTTTTTACACCACATGTACTTGGGATAAAAAGATGATGCGTCAAGGCCCCAGCGCACATTTCAATGGGCCGCCGCTTTGATCCGCTTCTTTTTACGACGCCTTTTTTTTAGCAACCCGCTTTTGTCACGCAGTGCTCTCGGCCACTAGTTGTTATAACGCAGTGACATGTATTTCTTTCAATTCCTAAAAAATAGAGACAATCAGTTAACAATTATATAATTGATAGAAAAAAAACTTGTTGGAGAACTAATTTGATTTCGTGCTTAAATTGAAATAACAAAATTATATGTTTTTATTATTATGTTAATATTATTAAAATAATATTAAGAAAAATATTTTTATGGTCATCGGTTGATTTGACCAGGTTTACAAAAGAGTCGTAAAAAAAGAGTCAGTTTTCACTCAACGAAAAAAATAACACGAAATGACCAGAACAATGCTGCTTTTGAGTTAAAAGAATCATAAAAACTATATTTTAGTCGTTAAATTTTCGTGCATTATGATGGCCATGTGGCAATTTTTATGAATCGGTTTTCAGACATAACTGAAGAAATTTGAGACCATTCATGAGTTTCTCATGTATAAAAGATCGCATATTTTCTGTTTCGGAATAAAAACAAAATATAATATGGTTCCGTTCTATTTCGTGAAATTGTTATTATATTTTATATTGCCAATAAATGAAAATAAGTTAAAGTATTTTATTCGGTAGCCAGTGACATTGCATTAACACCTGATCAGTCAAGATTGTTAGTTTAGCGGTTAGCGTCAATTTTGTAGCACTTGTTGTCATCAATGTTGACGAATAATGCCGGCTTGTTTGCTGATTGCGTGTCACTTTCTATTCACTAAGTTAGCTCCGATAATAAATATGCATTACATACTGCCACATATTTCATTGGAACGATGCTTCTGTCACACCTTGCAATCTGTTTTTGAAAACAGTCTCGCATTCTAAATGAGCCACGATCTGCTAAGATAAATCTTCTTAAAATTATATTATTCGAACAACATCTTCAAAAATAGCGACTTGTTTTAAATCATTCGAATAATGATTCGAATAACGAAGAGTTGTAACAAAAAAAAGGAAAACAAATAATTGAATGATTGAAATACTTAGTCGAATTAGGTATCGATGAATTGCATTCGACTTACCAGTGCAGGCCTTATACTGGCCCTTTCGCGTCGTTGTTTATAAACAGCTACGTGCCAAGCGTATTTTATGTTTATCAACAAATCGGTTGGCGTATGACTCAGCGCTAGTAATGCGAACACCGAGACTCGTGCGAGTGTTATATCAATGAATCTCCCACGAGACACTCCGTGAGACGAACAAAGATAAATTATTTTAATAACAAATTATTTTATTAATCGCGCAAACCTTGGCATTGCGTTCGTTAGACATACACACACTTATCGTCTATCAATTTGTATTTTATTATAAATGGTTTTTTTTATATACTCGACATCGACAAAGATATAGCAATTTTAATAATAAAAGTGTACTTTAATTAAGTGACTAAATCAAATTTTAAACGTGTTTTACTCACAAGATTTTCAGACTAACGGGATTGGTTAAACAAAAACTATCTATTGAATTGACCTTTTTTTCAAAATGTGGATAATTAAAAACTGCCGTCGATCATCAAGGAAACAATGAAAAAAGATATTGCTATTGTTATCGTTTTTAAATGTCAGAAAGCACTTTTTTCACGTTTTTTTTAAACACAGTAACTTTGACAACAAAAATTATTTCTATAAAAAACCATTTTTGTAGCTCATCGAAGACATTATATTATAAATAAAAGAAATTGTTTTGATATTGGGGTTTCAATAAAAAAAAATTGATGGCTCAATCACTCCCTTCGTTTGAGCGTTCAGAAAAGATATTTAGATCAGCTGTTGTTTACAGTAGGTTGTTACAATATCTAGTAAAGATGCATTTGTACTTTCCCATTTGCAGACATCAATTTCATTTGCGTTGACCTAACAAAAAAAATTCCTCGTAAAATTCTTAAAAATTATCTGTTTTTCTGGTAGTTGCACGTATTTCTCTCTTTAAATGTATAATAATTCAATGCAAAATCAAACGAAAGCAAATTAGAAAGATCTATAAGGTAGAGAACAAAAACTGGTGACGGGTTATTTCTCATGGGATGAAAATTAACACAGATTCAGTCTCTTTCGCACAGGGCATCAGTAGTCCTGTAGTTCTTCTGTTTCTGTCAGATTTTTTTTGTATGACATTTATATTTGTTATAAAGAACCCAGTGGTGGAACATGTGTAAATATTGTTGAAAATTGTTACTTGATATTGACACTGAATTTTTGAAAATTTTTACTTTTTACTGAGCTGCCTTTTTTAAAATTGATTTAAAATAAAATGATTGGTCGTAGTAAAAAAAGTGTTATATATGAAATTTGTTGGTTTTTTCTTGAAGTTTTTACATCTTTCATCCAAATTTTTGTTGGGTTTTTAAAATTAAACGAAGATATAGCAAAAAAACCTTCAAAAATGAATTCCCTTAAAAGGACGTCTTCAATTTTTGATTTTTTACGCAGCTCAGTAAAAAGTGAAATGTTTCAAAAATTCATGAATCAGAATTTTTCGATAAAATTTCGAAAAATAAAAATTGCGGGTCTTCTTTTTTTTTTTATCTAGTATCCAAAGAAAAATACTTCAGTCATTTTAATTTTTTCGATAAAAATTTCACAAAGATAGCCCCATATATATTGACCGTAACAATTATTATTATTATTATTATGAGTTGCAATTATTTTTGTTAAAATCTTAATTTAGTGTTAAAAAATGGACAAAAACATCTAAACAATCCTATATAGACCTAGATTTATCTAATCTCATTCCACAAAAGCCATGAATTTTATCTGCCAAACCCTTGTATGGTTTAGATATGCAGCATATTTGCCCAGCAAATTGACTGCAGCAGCAAACAAGTGTAATATAAGTTTTTACATTTTTTTTGCTTTTATAAAACAGTCTACAATGATTACTATTTTATTATTCATTTATTTTAAAATACCTATACTTTTCATTCTATTCAACGTTCCAAGTTGAACGTTTTTAAAAATTATATTTCGTTATGTATGATAAGAATGTATATAATGTTGGTAAAGTTATAATCAAGTAATAATTTGTGGGTATCTAACAAGCGATACCCAAGCATTTTCAGGGGTCGATCATTTTGACAGATAGCACAACGACTTGTCGGTTTTCTATACTCAATGTCGTCCTTTATACTCATTTACTGAATATATTTAATATTTTTTTACTTACACTGTCGCCCGAATGTTTATTGCCTTGTTTCTTTTGCACAAAAAAAGCAATTTTGTTAATTAATACTACAAAATAGCTTCGTAAGTTGAATAAAGTAAGCGAACACTTTCTTTTTACCGCCACTTGTACTTAAAATACATCTAAAAGATACTTCCGGAGTTCATAGAATATTCAAATGACATGCGATACGTTAAGATAAATCTGTGTTAACAGAAATGCAAGGAATCACACAACTATTTTTTTCTGTGAGCATGCATACTTAATATCATTCGACTTAATAGAAAAGATTTACACTTAATATTAAGAATTGATTAAAAAATCATAAATAAATAAATTTGGATTGATGAAATAAATTGGTAGGATGAAATAAAAATAATATAAAATGATGAAAAGAAATGATAAAATATGGAAATTTCATATGAAACGTTAGGAAGAACAAAATAGAAATAATGAGCTTGTATAATAATTAATTTTTATTTTTGACACATAGGTGAGGGGACAAGACAATGTCAAAGTACAATTAATAGAACAGTGGAGAGACATAGGGCTCGTACGGACGCGCGGCATCGTAACAGTTGTCGGTGCAAAGCAGAATCGATCTTCTGCGACGGCCCTTGGGGATCTTCTAAAAGCATGACACAGGTCCCACTGCTCTCAGATATGAAAGAGGCTAACAACCAAAACAATCCAAATACTGTCATGCTAGAGGTTACTCTCTTTTTTATGAACAATATTATTATTATTATTATTATTATTATTATTATTATTATTATTATTATTAATTGTTATTCATGTTAAGTTGTTTATTTTGATGATAAGAAAAATGTAATTGTTAGGTTGGTCTACCCGGTGATACATGGAAGTATTGCGTGGAACGACACAGACTAGCCGAAAAGTCCGAATGGTTTCGAGCTTTGCTACTGGGACCACTTGCGTCACAGAAAGATCAGACTATCAAATTACAGCACATCGACAAAAGAGCTTTTGATCATCTTCTCCGGTATGAACAATTCTATTGCGAGTATAAACTGAGCTTTCGCGGGCAATATGGCGATCACGGGGTTACAATTTTGACCGCCTGGTTGGTCAGATGTACCCCATAGTCCCCATATTGGCCGGAAATCTAAGTTTGTACTTCCAATACAGACATAATGAATCCAAGATAAAATTTAATATCGTAAAATGTGTCGTCATCGTCGAATAAAATCTATTTGTAATTCAAAATGTTTAAATGGAACAAGCAGGCAAACAGCATAATGACGCTAATTCGAATTATTCAGCTACGTTCAGTCAACTGTCTAAACGACGCATTTCAAAAATCAAATTGGCAATATCATTTCGAATTATGATTGTGTTTCGCGATCTGACTTGAGAATGTCCGATTGCGAGACAATTGATAGCGGCGGCGACTGTCTTGAAAAAACCCGACTTTTGCTTGTCCTCAGTTTGCTCGGTATGTTTGCCTACTTGTGGATCATCGGCGTAGTGGTCCTCTTATCAGTTGCTTGTCATCGAAAATTTCATTGTCCGCCCAAACAGGACATTAAGTCAAATTTCACCAAAGGTAGTCACCTATATTATTTTTTTTATACCTTTAAAAGTTGAACCTTATTATTGAATATTGTCATTCGAACAACCGGAGACTTTTGATTCTTGACTCTTTTTTTTAGATTTCTACATGACGAAACGGTGACGTTTCAATCGATTTCAACCGCAAGGTCTACGCTGGACGTGGCTCATCAGTACCTGTGCCCTGAACTTGCTCATTTAGCTGTTGATTATTTAAATGAAAATCTTAAACCGTCCACAGTGCTTGAAGTATATCAAGGTCTCAGTCTTTATGCAAGCGATCTGTCCATTGGCCGGCAGACATCGACTCCAGCGCCAACTGCACCCCCAGCTCCTGAAGACCATGCAGGAGAAATTGGTAAACAAAATTTTATACAATCATACTCTATTCATCATTGCCAATCAAATCTCATCAACTCTGATATTAGTTTGAACAATGATTTAATTGGAAAACCAACCAAGTGAAAAATTGATTTTCATTAGTCGTTAATTAAATTCCCATTGTTTTTACTTACCATTGCAAATTTTTTTTTATATCAAATTATTATGCGCAATTCATCATCGTTAAATCATTCATCTGCCACTGCTTTGGATCAATTATCCAATTTATCATTTACAATTTACTTAGAGTGTACATTATATATATATATATATATATATATACACTCTGCAAATTAATTAGCACCCCCCCCCCTCCTAAAATTCAAGTATATTTGCTTTTGCGTAAATTTTATATTTGTAAGAAAAACAAATAAAAAAGAAAAAACCTTTTTTTGATGGAATGGGTCAAAAATATGACAGTTTAAAAATGCAAAAATTTTAAGGGTGGGGGTCGCTAATTATTTTGCGGAGTGTATATATTACAACTTATTGAAATGGATGTTTATTTCAGCTTGTGCCTGTTCACGACTGCTCAACACTTGTTTGAGGGTAATTGACACAAACCCGGATGTCATTTTCTCGCAGGAACGTTTCGAGGAGCTGAACGGCCAGGAGGTGGCAAACCTTGCATCGCGAGACAGCTTGCAGTTGACACATGAGTCAAATTTGTTTTCTGCACTGGAGCGATGGGCCACGTCCGAGTGCAAGCGCCATGGTATGGAACCCAACGCAATTAACAAACGTAAAGTCCTCACTGACGACGTCTTATTCAGTGTCAGATTCCTGCTCATGAGCGACAAGGAGTTCATGAATCTACCCATGGCTAGCAACATGCTAACCAGCGAAGAATCTGCCTTTATCATGGCCAACATTTTAGGTCATGATGAAAATCACATAAATGATCTGGTACGCCAGTTTGATTGATTTTTATTTGAAAATCCAACAGAAATGATCATTGTTTTTACTTGGTTGTGTCTCAAATTTGCAGACTCGCAGAAGTGCAAGTGACTTTCTTATGCGACTCAACAGAACACCGCGTGGAAGATCAAAATCCCGAGGAATGTCGTCAAATAACCGAGAACGCGAAGACAACAAAAAGAACCGACGCAAGGAGTGTGCTAGTCAGAGTCAAAAAGTTTGCGCGCAAATTGGCAACTGTTTTGTCCGGGTCCTTGCATGCGTCTTCGATTGAACACCATGACACTTACCTGACTTGCCGTGCCAATCCGCTTTTTTTTCTCAAAGCGCATAATAGACTAATATGCTGCGAGCAGCGATTTTATGTATAAATGTTGTTAAATTCATTTTATGTGTAAAAGAAAAAGAGCAAAAAGAAAAAGCTATTTTATACAAACTCAAAATGCAACGAAGATTTTAATACTTGGTTAAATTATTTGTACTTGAAATTCATTCTAAACTTCAGATTAATTAATCTTTTGATCAATGTGATGAAATATTTATATTTTTTGTTCAAAAAAAGAAAGATAAGAGTTAATAATGTTCTTCTCATGGCTGGTCCGTGTGTGATATTTTATTAGTGTATCAGTTTTTGAAGAATTTCATACGAATAAGGTTCTCGTTCGGTGCTAAAGGAAGAAAATACTCGTTGTTTATTGTCATTATGCAAATCGTAGATTTGGCCGTGTTAAATTTAATGCTTGAGAGATATAAATGTTGATAAAATTGTGTGTAAAAGTATTAATTGTTGTCACAGCTATGATCGCAGCTTGATTGACAATGCCAAGACCCTTGGAATAAGTCTTTTTTACATATGCAACTAATAAATATTATCCAGTCGACATTAATAAAATGTTAGCATAAATATTTGAGAAACATTTTGATTTAATAATATGAAATTTGAAAGAAAAATTTATAAAAAAATCAACATTTTCAAGACTGTTATCGCCAATCGAAACTTTTATAACAATGATCATTATAGCTTAATTTTTTTATGTAACAATGCGCTTTTTATTACGATAATGATGATACGCAAAATCATTGAGCTCGAATTTAATTTTTTATAACTATACGATTTCCGATTATGTCCAAGTTAATCATTTGAGACATCATCGTACACGCAGGTCAATTGTTTTTTGTTTGTATAATTTTTTTGTTTAAACAACCGCGTAACATTTGTTCCTGTAAACTATTCCTTATTAGATTTATTTAACAACATACCGTGTACCGTATTTTGTGTTGATCAAGTTTTATATATTTGTATGTTATATTATATTTAATAAAAGAATTTATTGTACGATGCAACTTTTGACGTTTTGTGTTTTATTCTATTCATGCAACTTATTTACTTTCTTGATGTGTTGAAATCGAAAGTGTTACAAATTCAAAAATATCCAAACAAAATATTATTATTTTATTAACATTCAACATAGTTACTTAAATCTTCTAAGTATGTGATAAATTAATCCTACGATCCATATGTATTATATACAAATATTTACAACAATTCAATGTAAGGAAAACTTGAGTTATCAAGTTTTTAAGTCCGTACTTTGGAATAAAGAAACAGCTTAATTTTTTTTACATTACAGTATAAAGAAGTAAATGAAAAGTTACCACTAGGACATGATTTAATTTTGCGTAATTACATCGAACAGAAAACAACAAATCGATGATAGACGGTATATTATAAATGAATTTAAAAATAAATTTATTATTTATCATACCGAACGAATTAATACAGTAGACAGACGAGAATGAAAAAAGTTTTTAATTTTTCACTCTCGTTTTATTGTTATTCTTTTTTTTTTTTCAAATATTTTATTTTACATCTGTTGATTGCAATATGTTCATGTTCGTTTCGCTAGATTCATGAGTGTCAATTTTTTTGATGTTCAAAAAACACGCACCTGTTGCTACCTTCTCCTGGCCTGCGAAAACTACACAAACTAAACTCATCGGGGCTGACTTTTCCCAAACCTTTTTCACCCACTTATCAACTGATTTGCAAGTCTTTTCAATTTCGTCTTCTTCAAGTTGTTCCTCTTCGAGATGTACATGACAGAGATTCAATTGGTGGTTGATTGACATTTCACAAACTCGTTTAATGATAGCTCTGTTCTTATCGCGGATCTCCAGAAAAACCTAGAAGACAAAATTTGAAAAGTCGTTATAACATAGTGATGGAATTGCCAAACATATTTAATTCATGTTTTATTGATATATGCAAATCATACGTTTTTTTGTTGTGATGGTGAGACATTTTTGCCATTCGTCATGGATAGTTGCGACGAATTCAAAAATCGGGAATATTTATCAACCACTTGGCTGTTACCAAAGATCGCCACAGAATGTTCAGTCGAAGTGACATATTTGAAAAGCGATGCACCAATTTGTTCTTTCATTTGCGATTGTTTGAATTTGTTGAGGTTGAGTGTTTCGATACGCTGACGCTCGTTGAGCACTCCATCGCCAAAATCTATGCTGTTTTTTAATTTGAGCTGCACCAGTTTCATACAGGCAATTGAATCTTCTGTAGAACAATGACCTTCTTTGACATTGTCTTGGATAATCTCATTAAGAAACATTTTGGAAAGTAACTTGAGTTTTGGTTTTCTGTACCTGAAAAAGTCACCAACTAATTATTGTATTGAATTTATATGAATAATATTTAAATGAAATGAATAGTGTCCTCTTACCTATCGCCAGTCAGATTGAAAATGAACGAGGTATCAATTATGTAAGGATGAAGCATTTGTAAAGCATTCAAATCAGCATTCAAACTCTGACCTATGAGTATCGCATCGGACGGGAGAATCGTTTGTAAATGCTTTTGGACATCTTGCAATGTGGTTTTGACACCTTCGAGTTTTTCAGCTGTGATTCCAGACCACCGAGTCAAATAATCAATTATTTCGTTGTCCGGTTTCACTAAAGTATCATAAATTGTCTTCAAAGAAGAATGAATACAATTGAATCAATTGTCAAAAATGAATGACTTGAGATGCATCAATTCATGGACATTTACCTTCATCTGCTCATCAACCAAAGATATTCTAGTGAGCTCCAATCCTAAATGGGTTTTACACATCTCACAATCGAGTGCGAACATTGGGGATTTCGGAGTTGCCTCAACGTATTCTTCTTTTGTAAAGACATAATGACTGTACCTGAAATTGAGCCACTCTTTTAGGAAACATTATTCATTCAAGGACAAAGAGTTCATTATCACTGAATGAACTTACTTTTTCGCTAGAGTACCCTTCAAAGGCAAAGGATAATTTTCTTCCACAAGCTGGGCAGGTGAAAGTAATAATTGAGTTCTTGAAAATTTGTCTGTCGACGGAAGTTCGGCAAGTTCTTCGGCCGTGTATGGCTCCCCTCCAGGTTTCACTGGAGCACGAAGAGGGAAAATAGTTTTGAGACGACGCACCAAATTCCCAGAATATTGTAAAGCGGATTCCAGCGAACCAAATTCTAAAATAAGCCATCAACCATGAATATTTGTACAATCTAACATTGAATAAACACATGTATATAATATGGGGCATACTTTTGACAATTTTGCAGTACTCGGTTCCGGTCAGAGGAACTGCAGCGAGTTCCTCGATGACAGATCCACCGTAAACTAATGGAGTCATTAGTTCTAACTTATGGTGCAATAAATGTGTAACGTTTGGAAAGAGGAGTGAATGAGACAGGTAGTGTTGGGACGAAATCCCTTCAATGACCAACACCATCGTTTGAGAAAGCTGCAAAATACAAAAAAAAGAAAGAAATTAATAACATGTAACCAATATTGTCTAAAAATAATGATAATTCTGTTTTGCAACTCACTCTATTAAATTTTTCCAAGTGGCACCATCTTGCTGGTGAGTAAGGCGAATGATGTCCCAGAATTGAGTATAACAGTAAATGTTGCACGTCACTTAAAAATATTGGGATCCGATCTTCAGGTCCGCTCGAACTAATTTCTGCATTTTCGCCAACTTGTTTTAACTTGATTCGAGGAATAACCTTCAATCTCTTTTTCCTTTCCCTTAACTCTTCTTTCATTCGTTTGAATTCTTCTCCAAACAATCTGCAATCAGTTATTATGAAACAATAAGTAATAAATATATAAATAAAATGACCATTAATGTTTTTGTTTACACATTTGAAATTCAAATAATTCGTTTACTTTGGTTTTTTACTGTTGTTCAAAATATCAAATTCCTCGCTGTCAATGGATTCTTTAGTTAGATTCTCCTCGGTCAAAGGTACGGGGTTCAATCGTTTACGATGAACATCTTGATTCAATGAAACAGCAACGCCACTTGCCATGTTCATTCCTAAATTCTCCTCAGGCAGTTTTTGAAATGTTTTTTCCGAGTGATTTTGTTTATCGTTATCATTGAGCTTGGTGATCTCATAAAGCGCCGACAGTTTCTTACGTTTGTTTTCAATCCTTTTCAATTTTCGTTTTGACAATGTCCACTCATTGGCGCTCACTGCAAAACAATCAACTAATAAAATTACATTCAATTTGTCAATCGATTAATCAAAACTTTATTTTCTAATATAAACTATACAAATGAAGTATGTACATGTCAATAATTATTTTCTTTCAATTGAAAACTTAGCTGATGGACTAACCTATAATGATATTACAACAACAATTTTTACTTTAGTTCAAACTACATGTTTTGACATAAAACACAATGTTGCATTGATTTTATCGTAGTAAATATTGAATTTTTAGCTGTTGTCAATGAACAAACAGAAAATTATTATTATCAAATTTATTTAATTTTTAATACAACTTTCAAGCGTTTTTAGAAGCAAAACGTAACCTCACTTACTTGCTACGTCGTTTTCAACGCGTAGTTGAGCGTGAACAATTGTATCAAAGCATTAATTAAAAATAATCGGAGTTTCAAACATCGAATCACAGTCTTTTTAATAAACAAAACAAAAATATAGACGAAAAAGAAAATTATCTGCACACCACGGACAAAAACTCACCACACTTCCCATGTATACCTATACAAAAAGGACACCACGCGTGAGAGACGTGAATATATCTGGTGTCACGTGATCTGTGTATTCAAACTATTCAAACATTTCAAATTTTAATGAAAAAAAAATCGACAGAATTACAGTGGTAGAGAGAAATATCATTGTTTATGAGCGCGAAATTATTCTACGATGAGTTTGCAGGTAGCAAATACATCTTTTTAAAAGAATATGTTGAATATATTTTTAATTTTTATCATTTGTAATTTGGAAATAAAACGAAAAGTTAAATATAAATATATATTTAAATATCATTGATATCCTTTTCTGAATCAGGTGAACTACAAAAGGAATTATAAAAAACCAAACACTATTATATAAATTCTCATTTTCTGTTTATATGATTGATAATACAAATTTATAAAATTTGTTGTATCCTTATATACTAATTTAATACTGAATTTTTGTGTATCGGTCAACTAAAACAATAAAATAAACTAAAATTTGCTCTTCATTTTTTGAACGATGATAAAAATGTGTACATGTTTTATGTAAAAACTAGAATAACAAGATCTAACAGATTATCAAATAATCTTGTGTTTAAAATGGTCGCCTTTTTTTGTTATATTTATTACAACGACATGGCTGATATTGAGAAATGTAAAGTATTGTACAACCATTCAGAATTGTCGTCCTCGTCCCTTGCTCCTTGGTCTCGCATGGCTTCAATAGCCTCATGAAAACCAAATTCGTGTGCCAATAGAAAAAGCGATTTTTTAGCCGGATAGATTGTTTCATTAAAGTTGACACCCTTGATTGCCAAATATTCAAATGCTTCGTTGGTTCTCCTGATGAATCGAAGATGAGAGAAAATCGCCTTCATCATGTAAGATTCTCTGATCAATTGTAAAGGAGTGATCCCGTTTTCTGCTTTGCTTGCGATATCTGCTCCATTTTCAATCAGTACTTTTGCCATTTCAACTTCGTTAAAGTAAATTGCTAAATGCAAAGCTGTCCAGCCTGAAAATGATCAAGTAGATGTTTCAATTATATATGATAATATGATACATTTGTTTTCTATATATAACATTATTTGAAGAGATCAATATTTTGATTTGACGTCATTCAACAAATAATAACCTTGATAAGATTTGTGCTTGGCAGGATAGTTAATATCAGATTTCGACATGACGTAACGAAGATTTTGAACAAATCCGCGCATAACGGCAATGTGAATAGGAGCAAATCCATCGTGAGTGTATACGTGCACGTTTGCATGGTTTTCCATTAGCATTCGAGTAAATCGGTGCTCTATCAAATAAAGGGCTAAATGTAACGGCGTAACTAGACCCTCGCATCCTGGGATATTTGTACCGTTGTTCACCATACCGTACATGTTGATGTCCACAGCATAATTGTGGATCAAATTTTTGGCTTCTCTTATTTTGCGATTTAGAATTGCTTCGTGTAGAAGAGCAGGTCGGTTCATTGATATTTGTTGATACATGTTAAATTTTGTGTTTACCACAAATTCTGTACACCACCTAAAGGAACATTTCAAATATTCTATTATTAGAAATGTTTTAACAATATATATGCACTATTTATTTTGAAAATATTGAATCAAAACAAACAAAACGATGTCTTTGTTTTAATGAATTTAACAACTCGTTAGGCATGTTTTTGTTAATTTAGGAAAAAAAATATTAATACCTAGATCTTATTGTTTGAGGGTTTGCTACTTTTACAATAACCGCTACTTCAGGTGTTCAGAACGCTTAATGTTTCATGTGTTAGTATGGCACGCGACTAAGTGACTGTGACAGGTGACAGAAATGGACATGACTGCAACTAAAATTTCTCAGATGCTTCAAATTCTCTCTCCCACTCTCTCTATATCTCTCTCTTTCTCTTTCCCCTTCCCTTCTTATTTTTCATTAAATTGTTGTATATTTGTCGATTTTGGTTCATATATTTTTTATCATCATAATACGAATTTAATTACAATAACAATAACAGCATTTTGAAAGGTATACTTCCGATTACAAAATATTTACACTGACAAATAATAATTAAATCAAACAACAATCAACCATCGTTGCAGTTATAAGTTTGACATGGTGCTTGATTTTGGTTCAGTTTTAAATTGATTTTAAAATAAAAACCTGTCATAAATTCAGTACTTTTTTGGGAGAGATAAAAATTCGTTAAATCCCAGTCTCTCTTATAATTAAAATAATAATAAACGTTTTGTTAAATTAAAAATTGATAAAATAAATTATTCACAAATTTTGAATACAAAAAAACAAACCCTAGAATTAAATATAATATAAATATAGTATAAATATACAAATTAAAAAAAAACGACGGATAGGAATGAAACTTCATTTTAGTTTTATTCAATTTGTATATAATACTCCATATTTCATTAATAATCGATTGAAAATCAACAATAATTATATTATTTTTATTATAATAATTTTTTTAATTATTATTTATTATAATTATTATTATTTTTATTAACTTGGAAGCAGAACAGATTTAATAAAACTTGAACGATCTCCGACGATTGATGCAAAGTTATTTTGGATCGTTGGCTATTATTACTTAATCATCAGTTCTTAAAGTTGTCTTATAAGGTATAGGCACCAATGGTGGAACAATTTAGGCCAAAGAGTCAAGCATATAACAAGTTTATAGAATTAAAATAATAAATTTCATGTAAGATCCAGTCTTTAAAAAGTGAAATGAAGTAAGGAAACCAAAAATTATGTAATTTTTTTTTAGATTAAATAATGAATAAATTTGATTGTTTAGATGTATCAGTCGTTGCATATTATTTTACTTTCTTTATACTCGAACATTTATTAGATTTTTGAACATTGTAAAAATTAATTACAAAAATAATTGTGTATATCTATAAAAAAATTGAATTACAAAATCAATTTCAATATAGCGGCGTTCCAACACTGGTGCTTGTTCAACCACTGAGTCCTTTACCTCACATAGATATAGTTATTAATCCTTTTTATGTTTAATCGATCATTATTTAATTCATAAAAAAATGCAAAAATGTAGTAATTTATACAATTTCATATTGTCTCTTTATTAATGTATAAAATTAATCGCAATCATACATTATTTACACACGTCATCAAAAATATGCAGGTTTATTTCATCATCATTAAAATATAGCAGGGGACGTAATAATAAATATAACACATTTATTATAATGTATATCATAATGTTACAATTATGTTTCCTGCTATAAATCAAAAGAAAATACAAAATGCTTACAATTAATAACTTAAACATATTAGATATTGATTCTCTTTATATATATATATCATCATCCAAGCTCAGTATTGCCCTTTGATGATGGGGAAAGGCTGATTGAACAAATTGAACAGATCGTAGAAATGATGATAAATAGAAAATCGTTTTTGAACAAAATAGAAAAGTCTGATTCGTACATGATACGCTAAAATAAATTTAAAATCAAACCAAAATCATTAAATGTTTAAACGATTTGTATGACCTATAGATCAGTAAAACTTTTAGAAACAAATTTAATACATTCATCAAAAATTGTTGAACACGTTGATTCTAAGACATAATATTTTATAATACTGTTATATCTAAAAAAAAAGTAATAATAATGGTAAAGAATCAAAGATTATTTGTACATGGTTTCAATACTTTATCGTCGTTAGACGTTTCTTTGACTTTTTTGACACAATTAAATGGTTGATTTATGTTGTGCTCTTCAAATTCGAAGAGCAAATTTCAGAAGACTAGGTTTTCATTTCTAAATTTTAAAAATGATTTCAGGCGCCATGGTCAAATTCACGGTATCCTTCCGCACCCGTAAAAACTACGTCCACCCAAACTCTCATCGCTTCTGCGCTGGATGCCATCAAATGGTATAACCGAGAGGAAGTTTTAACGATGAAAGTCAGCTGCGGCTGAGGTGATTTGACAGAATTCATGTAATCAATATAAACGTGTTCGATTGACTAAAATGTAAAAAAAAGTATGTGTAATATATTAAAAAATGTGGCGTGCATAATTTATTATAATCAATTGAGATTGATTTTATTCGAGAAGTGCTTACTTGAAAGTAAATGATTCCACGTGTTTTCCTGTTGCTGCTATCGGCATAGTACGAGATGGTTTTTTGTGCACGGTCAAAGACAAACCAGCGTTTGTTCCAGTGATGGAACTTTTTGCTCATTTTTGATAAATAGCCGCGACAGCTGGTCTTATCAACTTCAACATCATTTATCAGCGACAATTGATGGCCCGCTGCTTCTACGAAATCTCGCAAATTTAGTGACTCCGACTTGATTGGCAAATATCTTGTCAATGGTCTCTGGAATCAAGAAAATCGGTAAATGTTTCAAAATCTTCTCGATTAAACATGATTTCAGCGAATTAATCAACACACATTAGTAACAACCTGTATTTTGGCTTTTTCTCGATGTTTTATTGGTTGCATTGATCCATACGTATCCATTTCGCTCGAAGTTTGTGACAGAGGTCTACTTCCGTTTTCATTAACGCCACCCCCCAATCGTTCTCCATCAGTTGATGATATTCTTCGTTCGTCCCTTATCTGAAATTGACAAATTTTATGTTAGTTCCGTTTTGCCACTGATAAGTGAATATGAACGATACATACATTTTTAGATGAAAATATCATAGGTAAATAAGATGACATATACATCAAACAAGACAAGCCAATACTTCCGATAGATACGATAAACGGGTTTCTGTCACGTTCGTTTGTGTCATTCTCGTTGACAATGTATGTACACAATTTACGTTACGCAGAGCTTCAACATATTTTTAGACAAACAAGTCTTTTCAAAATTAATAGCTACAAGTTATTTTAATACACTGTCCCAAAATTTTCCCGGCTTTGATGCTATGTAATTATAAACATTGGATGCACTTCACACCTGTTGGCAAACCTCGAGACGGCTTTGGTTATTAACCCGAGGGATTTCTTTATTTGTTTGTTTAGTTTCGCACATTTCGTTCTTCTGAATCATCTTTTTTTATGTAAGTTATCACTTACTTTTTTCTTCCTTCAATGACATTTAAATATTTGTTCTTAAAATAACTTGTATAATTTATAAGAAAAAATAACGATATAAAATATTTGTTCTTCAATATTAGGTATATTTTTTTTTAATTATTTCATCAATTCATAATAATTCAAATTGTAATGTTGAATTGCTATAGATTAATTTTTTCTGCTCAAAAAATATTACGCAATAATAAATAGAACAAAAAATTATAAAATTTAATTGAAAATAATGAAATGGAAACACTGATTTGGAAATTTTTTGTTACATGAAAGTGAAAGAACTCACATTCCTTTTGTGAAGGTGCTGTTTTGTGCACCTCGATTTCATGTAATTCATCCACATAAGAGACATGCTGAATGCAACTTGTAATACGTTTACAGACTCGACAGTTAACAGTAGTTTTGTCAACGAAAAGTGACTGGGCACCTTGGAATTTGCAGAAGCGCGACGCTCGTTCAAGGATGAAATAACAAGTGCCCTCGACACAGACAACTCGTATGCACAAAATAAACTGTACGGTTCCTCGTTTATTTTTTGCTTATAAGTCGGTCCCCACTTACAATTTTTGGTCGTCCCTGTCTCCCTACCTTACAGTGAGTTCAAGTAATGAGTGAATATTAGCAATGCCACTTGTTCAAATTATGTTTCAAAATTATTTAAGAAAATTTTAATATACCTTCAACGAGTGTGTACAATGATTAATAGAATCAGTCATTATGTGTCTTAAATAAATCTGAACAAACAAATATCTTTTTTTCTCTCTGACTGAAAATCAATTTATTGCATGTATTTTCATTTTTTAGACACAAATATGGACAAGTGTGAAAACAGTATCTCTATTTGGTCAATACTAAAATCTTATTTCATACGGTATAGAATTTCAATTTGTACAGTGCAATTTTTGCTATTTTATGAAATGTATGCAAAAAGTTTTGAATTTAGCGTAGATGTGACAGAATTAAAAGAATTTGCAAACCTCTTGCAAAACATATGAAGCTCATTTCGCGTTGATTTATATGAAGCATATTGTTTGTATATTAATGAATATAAATAAATTAACAAGAAGTGCTACTTACATTGTCACTTTGTAAAAGCGTGTAAGAGTTGTTGGAAGGCCCAGGACTAGGTGAAGTGAACTCTGACAGTTTGCTGGGCGACAATTTGTCGCTATTGGCACCTTCGGCTCCGTCGCTGTTACCGCTGCCGCTGAAAGAAGAATTTGTATTCAAGTCAAAAATTGATGATACAAAAATAATAGAACATGTTGATATATTAAATAGAGGTTTGATAAAATGGCTTGGTCTGATTGAATCGAAAAAAATTATTCAAATTGATCGAGCATGATCAAATCGATATGTGTAATCAGACTTTTCATTACTTTTACTTTATTTTAAAATGTTATTTAACTTCTTGTCAAAAGCACGCATAATTCGTTCGATATTACACACAGAAACTGCCAATCGAGTGTCCAAATTTTCTTAAAAAGAACTACTTATTGTCCTAAAATACTTTTATATATTACTTTTTTACACTTAGTCAGAAAACAATGATGACGCGTGAAATGGTCGCATATCCAACTTCAGGGCTGCATGAGCTTTGTATAAGAAAGTGAGGGAAGGGATGGACGAGGGATGGAAGGAAGGAATGGATGGATGGATGAGCATTCAATATTTCAAAATCAGTACATTTTTATAAGTCACATAATTGTAATCCAAAGAAATGATTCTTCTTGTTGACTTTATCATAGTTTATCGCTCAAGAATAAAAAGATTGTTGGATTACAAAAAACCAAAGACATGAAAGTATTTACTCGAATTAATGCTCTTTCAGCTGAATTCGAATAATTGAGAACTTACGTCGTTCGTCTCTTGCCCAAGCAGTCCGTGACTGGATCGCAGCAATTGCGTCCAATCCAATCCTTACTGCTTAAATAGCATTTTTTGCTAGTGATACAACTTATCAAGTTACATCCCCTTAAGCGTGTCTCATTCAACACCACTTTTCTCACTGATCTTGATTCCATCGTAAGCATTGACAGATGTATACTATCGATGTAGTCACGCGCTCATTTGTACACGCTACCGACCTATTTCGTCCTGGATAATATATTATTTGACATAAATAAAATGAATCGATATTATAACTCAACTGACACCTTACTGCGCTATCATCAAATTTGTACTGTCGTTTTAATGCGTGTACGACTTTCGTCGTGTTGTTCTATATTGTAACAAAACTGATAATAACAAAATACATTCATAGAGCGCATCTGGTCGAGCACGTGTGTACATCAACCTCACACGAGAACACTCGCGATAGTCCGTATAACGATGTTTGCAATCACGATTAAGAATCCAAGATAACATATATACCACATTCCTCACACTTGTTTGATATGAAGCTCCTTACAATATATTTATATTACAACGAAACTGTATCGTTAACAAAATTGTTACTCTGAATGTTATATCAAGAGAACGAATATGGGAAAAATTTTTTACGATGTTTACAGAGTAGCGTTAAAATATGATGTAGATTCTTCTTGAACAGCAAATTTATTACAAATCATTTGTCTTTGTGAATGCTGTATTTGATTCCACAGCGCTAATGACATTCATTTCGTGAGAAGATTTACGATAAAATGGAAAGATTAATAACTTGAAATAAAAAAGTTTCAAGGAGGAAAACTAGGCTAACCTTTCTGTCGGTCCGGTAGAATAACTCGATGACTCTTCGCCAGACTCAACACTGTTGAATGACGAGCAATTCATCTTCCTCTCCTCCCACTTGGTGCGAACTTCCGCTTGGACCCGTCGTTTCAATTCCTCCACTTTGCGTCGCTCTTCAGAAATCACTTGTCTTCCTGTAAAATAATAATAAAATAATTTCACATTTAATTTCAATCGTAACTTGTTTGTAAAAGTTTTTTTAAACAAGTTTTTTTATATTAATAGACCTTATTAGGCTCTGCTCAAAACCGCCCTATTCTCGTCGGCAGACCTCAATCTATGTACGATATTATAAAAAAAATTCGATCACAAAATAGTATAAAAAATCGGGGTCAGGACAACAATTATAAATGATTTTCAATAATCAATTTTCATCAATTTTGTATCAATACTCAACAAAAATTTTATAGTTCATATTTTTTTTGTAATTTGAAATATCTGATCAAGGAGGAATATATTTACAGGCCAAAATCGTACTTACATTGATAGATGGATTATTAAAAATTATATACTAATATAATATTTAAGAAAACATCCCTCTATTTCTATTTCAACATTTTGCACAGTTCAATTATTATCATTAATATTTATGTTTATCATTAATAATAAAATATTTATGAAATAGATCTACTGAACCGAATTCAGAAGAAAAATATGGAATATACTATTTTCCCTCTTAAATCAGAACATCATGTAAAGCTGTTTGTGAATAGTTTTTAAATGATTTTAAGCTAAAATATTATTATTATTATTATTTTTATAGCTACGGTTAATTACCTTGAATAGCTAAATGAAGTTGTCGATTTCGTTCAATTTCTTTTAATGACTCCACAGTCTTTGGACCTAAACTCCCTTCATTGCCGACAATAGGTGACTCGTTAGTGACTTTTGATATTCTGTCCAAGTCTTCTTTGCTCGGTGAGCGTTTTTTGTTCCCATTTTGGTACATTTCTCGGCTCAAGTTATGCAATTCATCTTCAATGGCACGTAACCGATTTCGGCCCTAAAATAAAACAAGTTTTAGCGTCATTTCAAAAGAGTACAAGAAAATATAACGAAATTGTAAATGAATTATATAGCTTATGTTATTACTTCTTCCAGTCGTCGCATATGCCCGAGTTTCTGTCTCTCAAGATTTTTAGCTTCTTTGGTTGCGGTGCTTTGGATTTCCTCTTTTTGTAATTCTAACTGAGTGAGTGTATTTGTTCTGCTTTCTATCTTTGCCGAAAGTTCACTCAAATACCTGAAAAAATAATAATTTTTCAATAAGAAATCTATACCTTGGAATAAAATATTAACCATTCCGCAAAGTTGCCTGTTGGTTTTTTTAAACGACAAATTGCAATTACCTCTGCAACTCTTCTCTAGTTGCTAGTTTGCTTGCTTCTTCTTCCAAGTGATGGAATTCTAAATCTTCGAAGGCTTTTCTCTCGGTTTCGAGAACGTCTTGTTGAGCGTTTAATTTTTCAGAAAGCTCTTCATGTAAACATTGGTCATTGCAATTAGCTAATTTCTCTTCAAGATTAATGCACGCTTGTTGTGCCTGTTGAACACGTTGTTTCGCCTCAATTTGCAAATTGAACTGAACAGCATTATTTTCGCTCATTTCTTGTTCTAATTCAGTGATTTGCGCCTGTACTTTCGTTTTTTCCATTTCGTCTTGCGCAAGTTTCAGAGATTCTGATTCTGTTTCCGCAGAAAGGAGAGCTTTTTCGAGTTCCAACTAAAAATAAAAATCTTTCAGTTTACTTCAACACATCTCATTATTATTATATCTTTAATTTTATTAAAAGTTACCTCTCTATTGATGTCTTCCTCTTGAGCCTCTATGTCAGTAACGTTTCTCTTAAAAACTTCCATATTGCTCATTATGTATGTTTTTTCATGACGCAAAAATTCGAAATGCTTTTGTCTGTCTTCGTTGTCCATAATTTGTTCAAAGTCTTCTTTAGTCTAGACAAAAACAGAAAATATTATTATTATAAATTATTATAAATATTAAAAAATTGAATATCGATTTCATGATGAAAATTCGATTATAAAAATTCAATATCTCATACTTAAAATAATTGAACGAAAAGTCTTCTGAACCAATATGTAATTATTTGCAGAGTTTATCTAAAGAAACAATATATGTACATTTCAATCAAATGACTAACCTCTTCCTTTTTTATATCAACCTTCCCCTTTGATAACATCGATAACTGTTCAATTGCTTCCAAGAGATCATCATTTGATACTGTAATTTTGCTATCAGCTAACTCATCAATATTGCCATTTCTAGATGGGCCAACGTTTTCGTAAACGCTTACATTTCCATTCGTTGGGGCGTTTCTCTTACGATCAAAACTTGTCTGACGTTGCTTTTCAAAGCAAATATCTCTATCGAGATTGTCTGCGCATACATTTTCGTAATTCGAATTACGTGAACGAGGCAGCGAATTACAAAATCCTGGATTCCACTTGGAAGCAATGTTGTTGTTGGTTGACGCGTCATGGTGGTTTTCGTTCATTATTCGGCTGTTATAGTTGTTATTATGATTAATGTTGTCATTGAGATTTAATGCATTGAGAGTGATGTTTTGTCTATGTAAGTCAAAGATGAATTGCGAATGATTTGGTTGGCACTTTGGACTGCCGAATGGGGAGTTGTAACCCGGTCTCTTATCTCGGGGTAGACTGCCATTCGTGATGATTCTGAAAAAAGGAAACAAACAAACGAAATAAAATCAAATTAGTACCTGTACTGTGAAAATCATGCTTTAGTTTTGATTGAAAAATAAGCATTATCACATCAATTTTTAGTTTAATGTTTAGAAACTTTCTTTAAATAAATCTATAGTTTATTGTGAACTTATAAAGGTCACCAGTCACATTTAAATAATATATCAATTTTATTCTAATAATAATATACGATTTGGATGGAAATTAATTGAAAGACGTATATTTTACTTTTGAAGTAGAAATAAAATAAATAATAAATATCGTATATTCTGACATTAATACTATAATATTCTATTTGAATATATTTTAATCTCACTTTTTTGACAAAAACTTATTTTAGAACTGTATCTCTATGTATATCTTGAAATGAGGATTTTTCGGCTTAGTTCGTCAGTAACAAATACAGAGGGCTAGACAAAGATAGAAACGAAAGCAAAGGAGATGAAAAACACCTCGATGTCACACTTGATGTAATCACCACCAATCATCGCTGATGGCCCAATGAGCATTCTTTGCTCGGCGCCAAAAAAAGGAAAACTACTATGAAAAACACCTCACTTTCTATTCCGCCTACAATAACCTACACTTTTTTCTTTCCTAATTTGTAAAGTCTTTCTTGAATAATCATTCATTATTGTTATTACTTATTATTTAGATCGTCGTTATTTTTGAGCAAGTTTTGAAATTACATAACTCGCTAAACTCTTCTTCAAAATTGGATCTAGCTTAATACAAAACATTAAACCCATTATTTGACTGACAGGTTAAATTAGATATTGTTTTTTGAAGATATATAACCAAATTGCGCGAATTGTGTAATTTGTCTCACCTATTAGGTTGCCTGGGTTTTTCCACTGTACTTTGTCTCTCATATTCCGCGCACATAGCTAAAATCTCCTCCAGCCTGATCTTTTCCTGTCTCTCACACTCCTGTTCCTTGATTCGATCCTCCTGAGCTAACATTCTCCTATTCTCTGCCATTTTTCTTTTGTTCAGGGCATCCATTTGCCTCTCTCTCAACTCCTCAAGTGAGCACGCGCTGCTTCCTGGCATGGGACTTTTCATACCAACTTTCTTAGGCTCCACGTAACGAGGATTTCTATAAAACAAAATCAGAGTCAAGACCTTGCACATGACGTGTGCACGCACATACTATATTATCATATGACGCGTTGAATTTAATTTGATTGATAACATTTGAACGACAAATGACTCATGATAAATGAATCATTTGATCTGAACTAATGAGAGAAGAGATTGTATTTGATTGATTTTGAATCGAAATGCAGTGTACACCTATTAAAAGCGGGACTGGGAGCTTTGATTGTCCTGCAGCAAGTGTTGGAGAATCCGTTAACAGCGACAGGACTACTACTGTTTTGATAGAGATTCGGATTAGAACCGAACTGATTCAGCTGAAGGAACTCTGAAGTGGTTGTCTTGGCAACAATCAAGCTCTGGCTCATGTCGAATTCGCGACTGAAGCAGTCAAGATCGGTATTGCGGCGCGGCAATGTCAAGCTGCGAGATATCAGATCGCAGTCGTCGTTCTCGTCGTTATATTGTTCAGCCTTGCATGCTTTCAGCTGGCTCTTCGCGGTGTGCCCGTAGTTCAAATTCGGCGCATTTGACCGACTGACCACTGTCAATCTTTGCTCCCCTGGGGGTGTATTAGATTGACTACGCTCCAGGTTTGTCAAGTTTTGAAATGGACCTGTTGGACCGCTCTTCCACAAAGATCCAGCACTTGGTGATCTGATGACAAAATATGACATTCAATAATGTCATAATATAGATGTATTTGTTATTCTACATTTTAAGGTGTGATACTCGCCTAGAATGTCCAAGAATCTGATCAGCTGGCACATTGGCTGTTAGACTGCCAACTGGAAACACTTTGGGGGATACACAGTTGCGCGAGCTCTGTCTAGCCAACATCTCGAATTTGTTGAGTTTGCCCAGAAAGCCGCCTTCGTCGTCTGATGAGCAAGAATTGCGTGGCGACTTTCTGGGCACGACCGGCGGCTTGTGCTCCAGATGATAGTCTTGTTCTATTCGGCGAAATGTTATCGGCGCCATTGACATTCGTGAGTCCTCCAGTACGATGGATTTCAGGTGCTCCGCTTCTGTTGGGCCATTCAGACAAAAATCATTTGACCGGTCTATTGTTAGCATGCACCCTAAGCACAATTATTTCATTAACATAAAAACGTTTCATCTGATGCTCAAATTTAAATCAATTGTACCTTGAGTCAGCCTCACTGACGAGTTAACCGGTGCATTGTCGTCACAAGAGAGACCATTTATAGGATCAAGTGTGACGATGTCGTCATTGTTTTCAATCGAGCAATGAACTGGCTCGACGCTTGTATCGTTAATGATGACGTCCGTGTCCCGGTTGGACCCAATCACAATGCGCCCTGTAACAAAAATGCCAATTTAACATCGTTGCCAGTCGATGATAACAAATTTTACTTTTCAAAATATTCAAAGCAAGCAATTTGAGACAACGTAAGTGCGTTTTATGATTAACCATGCGCTCAACCGATGGCGACTGACGCGGATGCGCCACTTCGCACCCGGCTATATTTAGTTTTGCCCTGCTAGTCGCGCGCGTTTTCATTTTCCTTTCTTTTCTTTTTTTTATGGAAAATAGCAGACTTGCAGATGGAGCTGCTTTATGCTCCAACTTTTATCTCATCGAAACATTTATAGATTATTTATTAATTTGTGCCCACTTGTTTGTGTTCTTTTACTTTTTCCCATGGCTTTGTTATACTTTTCCAATGTCTAAAATAATACATTTGTAAAAATGAATAATAATTATCCAAATAATATAAGTATGTATAGTTACTGTCAACTTGTCTGTCAAAATGGATGCAATTGAAAAAATAACAAAAAAAAAAAAAAAAACAAATGATTTTTGATTTTGTCCTTTTATTTTTCAATTTGCTTGTCGTTTGAAATTAAAACTTTATCTTATCTCAATTAAATTTAATCGACATTTTAAAAATGTGATATAAAGAAATCCGAGAAGAAATCATAATGCCTAAATAAGCTTTACTCGCTATAATTTTTTTTCAAGTTTTAGTTCGTTAGCGAGATGCTGTGTGCATCAGGTTAGTGTCCTCGGCGACTCCCTGGTATACCACTATAAACTATACTATACATTACGCCAATGTGCCCATTCAAGAAAATCGCACTTGCAACGCATTAAACGTTTTGAATGTCATTTGGAGTCACTGACGAACGTTGCAGACAATTTCAATAACTTGAGTTATCTTGATAACTTAAAATGGTTTAAATTCTTGTTTTTTTTTGCAATTCGTTTGTTATACGTAAAGAAACACGTCCGTGTGCATATAACATAATAAAAATGAAAGAAAATAGACTAATGCTTTCAATAAATAACATCGAATAATATAAAATATTCTGTCATATATACACGGCAAAAAACTTGTAATAATAATTCACAAATTTTTGTGAATTTGTGAAATTTTTTGAAATTTTTAGGTTAGATTTTTAAATGCAATTTATATAGGCCTTCTTCTTTACGATTTACGAGAAGGACAAATGGCACAGGGACTCAGGACAGGCTTCGCGCGCACGGGGATTCGAGTTCAATTCCACCTATCGGCAAATAATTTACAAAGAAAATTTCAAATAAAAAATATATACAAATAAAAATGAAGCCTTGCGACGTTGCCCAGATATTTTTGAAAATCATAAAATTGGGTAGAATTTTTTTTACCAAACAGTTTGATAATTTCTATCAAATTGTCATTTTAACACTGCTTTATGAAACAGTTCGTTAGAAATTCACAAAAATTTGAAAATTATTATTACAAGTTTTCTTGTCGTCTACTAATATTTGCATTATCAGCAATAGGTATATACCTATAGGGATAATAGGGGTCCCTATATAATTGTACGCTTTAAGTTTAGAAAAGACTTTTACCCGGAATGAAAAGATTTTATAAATACATACGTACAAAGAAGACGTTTTGTAGCGGGAGCCAAATGTACGAGCTTTTACGTTCAAACGAAAAACACTGCGTTAGAACGCCCTCTTGCGATTTTATTATATTCGCGCCTAAAATAGCATAGCGCAACTTGTTAATTCGTAAGAAAACAGTAAAAACGAGTCCATAAGTTCTGATCTGCTATTTATTTCCCTCACGGTTGCCTTTCTTCCTCCGATTAGGCATTTGTGCTTTTATGTTTCCTATTTTGAAAATAAGCGTATTTTTCTTTCTTCACAAAGTTTATTTTTGTTTGCAATTTAATAAAGAAGCCGATCTGCCTACATTTCATCTTCGCCTTTCTAATGTTTCAATTTCATCCCTTTATAAACTTTCATGACTTGATAAATAAACAAAGTTTTTATTGACTTACGTCACATAACAAAGAGTTTGTGAATATTCATTTATTCATTCAGATGATTAAAATAAATTTGAAAAAAAGAATAGCAACATGATAGCTTTTGAAATATTCAGATTCAAATCTAAAAATAGTTTAAGGCCTTTTAGGTAAAATTTATGTGAAAAAAAAACAACAAATGTTTTTTGCTAAGAAAAAATTATACTATCAAATTTGTTGTAAAGTAAAGGTATAGACTTGGTATTTGATATTGTTCTCGCCATGAGCACGCAACTATTAGAAACATATTATTTATTCATTTAGTATCTTATAGGACAATGACAATTAAGTAAATAGTTTCACAAAATAGAACATATCTTTTATTCAGTACAAAATTTTGCAATATAAAGATACCTTTTGTAAAACGATCAAAAAAGTATAGTTTTGATTTTATGTGATCTATCAACTAGACTGATTCCTTAACTTGTATATTGAATGAAATGAACAAATGGAATTTGATGATATAAATTTACCTTGTGGCAATGGATGAAATGTTATTGCGGTGGATAGTCTGTCGTTGCTCATGGAAACGAGATGCGGTGTTTCCGTTTGCACGCGTAAAGCACATCCGGTCTCGCGTACTTCAAGACCCGTACTTGCCATTTCTGCGAACCCACACAAATAAAGTGAAAAAAATAACAATGATACCCGCTGCCAAAAGCCACTTGACCCTCTATGAAATTATGTCAATTACATTACCGCTATAACAACTTTCACATCCACCAAATAAATTTAATATAAATTCTATACTTTTGTTAACAACTTTTCCTCTATTTTTATATATGTTTCAAAATTATAATTTTTATTATAAATTTAACGTTGAATCAGCATAAAAAATAACAAAGTAAATGAAATTGATTGGAACATATTATCATTATCAAGCAATTGCGTCTTTGTTATACATTTGCTAACTATTAACGTTAATTTCGTTTGATCACATTGGAGTATGTATGTTATAAAAAATATATAGTTATTGAACTGAGGGGAATCGTAAGAAAACAACCAGTTGACTATTTAACTAGTTTTCCAGTGCATAACAAAATGTCAAAGTGACAGTTTATTTATTCTCTATATGGCAAAATGTAGACACATGCAACTGAATCGCGTGCAATACCTCACTCAGTCATATCATGCGTGAATTTTTGTTTTTGACGCGACTCATGTGACATTTTTATTTCAAACATCACTCTGTCACATCAGACTACGACTCACTCGTGTACCAATATTGGTGATTCGAGTATTATTTTGAAGTCAAATACCGGAAAATAGTTTATGCCATTTTTTATTAAAATAAAAATTCTTTTCGTCCTTCTCAAATTTTATAATGTAACATGGAAAAAAATCAACCGATTCTACGGTAAAAGGCAGCTAAGGAATATCACGGCAATTCACTTGATGTTAAAATAGTTAAAACTACACGAAAAAAAAACATGCTGCTTCAAGTTGGATTACCAACGCTGACCGAAAATAGTGGGACAATGTTGCACCAATGCTGTTTCAGCGTGGGTTACCACTTGTGAATCTGTAGCTATGTTCATTCTGAACACGATCAGAAAATGACGATAGTATTAAACTTTAAGGTGATTGCTCAATCCCTCTTAATTTTGAGAGAACGAGTTCCGATAGAACTCCAACAATTCTCAATGAAATTGAACAAAAATCGATTCAGCAATAGATTGATAATTAATCAATTGCTGATCATTTTTGGTTTAAATTTATTGTGAAGTGTTAGAGTTCTATCGGAACTCGTTTTCTCAAAATAACAAGGGCTGAGCAATCACCTTAATAACATAAACACACGCTATTTCAGCATTGGTGCACACATTGAATCGTCATTGGTAGAATAAAATTAGTTACCAATGTAGTTGCACAATGATCCAACGTAAAAACAATTGTGACAGTCCACAAGTTCTAACCTGTATTGGTTCACGTTGGGTTTAGTGCTGAATCAGTATGTTTTTTCCCCATGTATAGTATTATTTGTTGAAGGGAAGTAAAATAATATATACTGAAACCAATCTTTTATTACTTTTGATTTCACCGTAAACATTGCTAACCTTCAACAATTTTTGCGTTAAAGTACACCGAAGGTCCAATTCCTCAAGAGTCATAGGATTTTCCTATGGCTGGCGACGAACGAAATATCAGTAGTTGTTTGTTGGATGTTATAGAATTTTCTTATGACTTTTGAGGAATCGACAGTCAACACCACGTCACTAAAAACTTGTTTTAAATTTATTTCTTAATTTTATAATTTTTATAAGCAATTAGCCGACAAAAGTAGTTCTCTTAATTTTAATTTTTCTAGATAGCTGCAAGTAATCTTACAGTATAAGTTATTGTGAGTAAAGTAATATTGTACGAATTCTAATGAATTTTATAATCAAATTTTAAAAAATAAAAAAATGTGCATAGTATACGAGTTAAAAACGTTTGATTCTAAATTTTCGTATTAAAATTTAAATTGTAATTTTGAATTAAAACTCAGATATATGTTTGATACTGTTCTGAAAAATTGTTTATTTATTTGTTTATTAAGGTAGTTGTTAAATTTATTTATATTAATAATGTATAGTTACGTAATGCATAAATTATGGAATAATTTTTGGTCAATAATTGCAATATTGAATTGTAAACAAATGGAATGTCTCTAGGTCCAAGCCCTATTTTTTGTTAAACTATTTGTTACAACTATTAATATTTTATGAATTTTTGTATGAAACTTTGCAGATGCATTTAGTAATACCATATGTCGTTTTTGTAGAAATATCTATATTTATTAAGCCATTGAAATAAAAGTTACAGTTGATTTTATTGAATAATAAAAAGTCCATTATGAGTCTGAAAACAGCTTCTGATAAAAAAAACAAAAGGACGTGTTAATGAAATCAATAATTTTTGTACTGACATATCGGAAATCTAATTATACAAAATGTGTAGAAATATCATTTTTTAACTTATAATTTTTTTTTATTTTGCAATGTCTCTAGGCACAATGCGTCTCTAGGGTCAAGCCTCTTACCTACATTTTGAAATTGTAAGATAGAAATATAAAAAAAGAGAAACATCAATACGAGTATTTTTTTCAGATATAATTTATATAAATGGGTAATTCCACGGCAAACATCCATTTATCTAGTCACGAAAAACCAAGATTTCAGATTGAGGGCGCACTCCTGAAACAATTTTTTTCCTCTTTATTGAGACCCACTTAGTCAAGAAAAAAGTGTTCCACTAAAAAACTCTTTGTGACACACTTTTTTTAGTAAAAGTTTGAAAATGTAAAAAAAATGAAGTATCACTAGGGAGAGCTAACTTTTTTTATTTGTTATAGTTTTTATTGTTACAGTTTTTATATGTTCCATCCAAAAGGACTTTGTATACAGACCGTTTTAATGCTTATTGCATCTGCTTTAAGAATAAAAATTACACAAATAAAAAAATTGCATAAAACAAATTCAACATTTCTATCGCGAGAAAAATGCCTTTTAAAGGTAAAAATTGAACGAGGCAAAGTTTTCTTTCCCTCTGGTTCTTATGTCCTATGAGATTTTATTGTTACTAGTATCAGAATGTTTGGTTCCAAATTCTTATAACTACTAAAAACTGTTTTATTCTGCTAATCTACTTATAAAATCATTTTCAGAAAAAGAAATGATATCATTGCCAAAGAGGTAACATTATTTTCTTCAGAACTTTTACAACATTTCATAAAATTCAATCCTATATTTAAATTATCGTTATTTAGTGAAGCTAACTCTCCTAATTCAACCACATTCATCTAAGAAAAATTTTTGGCTTCATCACCAACTATGTAAAAATTTGATAACACCATCTTACAAAAAGATCTCATTTAACCTTTAATTTACTCAATCACGTTAGACAATAAGGATCCGTATGTCTATGCATAAATATATATTATACACTTCGCTGGAAGTAGTCAAATTTTCAATGACAAAACACCTTGCCGCCGCGCTTTTTTGAAATAAGCTGGTTAAGTTTCTTAATTTATGTATGTAATCCCAATTTTTTTTGCAAATTCAATTCGAATATGCATGATTTGGGATACATGTATGGATAGAAAATATTTTTTCTTTATAAATCATTTTTATTTGTGTAATTTTATTTTGCATTTATTCTGGAAATCACCTTTCAGAAATTTGGTGAAAGTGCTGAAGTACAACTGACTTGCCTCTTTGGCAATGATATCATTTCTTTTTTTGAAAATGATTTTATGTGTTATCTATCACGCGGCTTAGAAGGTGACTTTTTTTTGGCTTTACCTGACTGAATATTATAATCGATTATTGATCTTTATTGTAAAATATATTAGCTGTCCAAATTTGAACTGTTTCGGATCAGCCAAAAAATGGTTATATCAATTTCAATTTTCTAGATTTGAAAATTTCATAAACTCAAAAAATTGAAATAGAGATAACTACACTCGGGGAAACAAAAAATTCAACACTTTATATGCGATTTTTATAGGAAGTGTTGCGTTTTTTATTTCCTCTAGTATATTTTTGGGTTGATCTAAGAAAGTTCAAATTTGGACACCTAATTTGTTTCATGATAATGATCAATAAACAATCATAATATTTAGTCAGGTAAAGCCAGAAAAAAAAATCATTTTCTAAGCCGAGTGATAATTCAAAATTCCTCAATTCAAAATGTCATGTTTATTATTATTATCATGATATTTTATTTTCATTGAGGTTTAAACGTATTTTCCCGTTTTTCGATCCAATGCATTTTTCTCGAAATATTTGTCTGTCCCGGAACTTTTTCCACACCCTGTATATTATTAAATATGACACGACCCAACTTATAATGTACGTTTTCGCATTCTTCCGTTGGTGTCGCTGTCAGCGGAGACGAAATGTTATATTTCTGTCTCTTTTTAGACACGAGGCAACATAAAACGTACGTTTGCGCATTCGTCCGTTGGTGTCGCTGTCAGTATCGGCGAGCGGAGACGAAAAAATTCGTCCGTTCGGCTCTTCCTATCATTGACTATAGGCTGAACTTTTGAAGGCAGAGTGAGACAAAGAGAGTGGCGAGTCAAAACTCGCATAAGTCTAGTCGCACTGCGCGTTCCGACGATCGGTTTTACCTTGCCACGTCAGGACCTTTGATTGTATTGAAGAAATTTTCGATACCATCGATACCAGATGGCGCTTCAGACAATAATTTTTGTTAAAGAAAAAAAAAAAAAAAAAAAAAAAAAAAAAAAAAAAAAAAAAAAAAAAAAAAAAAAAAAAAAAAAAAAAAAAAAAAAAAAAAAAAAAAAAAAAAAAAAAAAAAAAAAAATAATTAAAAGAAAATAAAGAAAATAATTATTTTTTCAATTTTGTAGCATTTATGAGTTCTAACATTTTTTTTTCTAATCAACGATGCAAAATTGATTGAACTTGACAAAAGCTTTCCTTGACTTCCTCGACCAATTTTCTATAAATTTGAAATTAAGTTTTATAAAATGAAGTGAAAGATTAATAGATATCTCCTTAATTTTAAATAAAATTCGTAGATTTTGGAATGATTTTTTCACTTTGATGTGAGAAAATCTATTTGACTCTAAAATTTAATCTCTGGAATATCTGTATTCCTATATTTGTATTTGTACAAATATTTTTTCGACACACAGTGAAAAGTGTAATTAAAGTTCATTTGTCGTCGTACATATACCAACACCTTAATTTAATCATAATTTATACGAATTTCATTAAACTTGAGTTAAAATATATATAAAATTGACTAAAAAGGATGGTTTTTGTCAACTACGATCAATTTTGCATAGAGTTTTGGATGGAACATATAAAAACTATAATAATTTAAAGTTAGCTCTCCCTAGCAATACTATACATTTTTTTTACATTTTCAAACTTTGACCAAAAAAAGTGTGTCACAAGGGGTTTTTTAGTGGAAAACTATTTTTTTTTGACTAAGGGGGTCTCAATAAAGAGGAAAAAAATTGTTTCAGGAGTGTGCCCTCAATCTAAAATTCCGGTTTTTCATGGCTAGATAAATGGATGTTTCCCGTGGAATTACCCAAATTTTTAAGTAATTTATTTCTTTCTGTAAATTATTTATAAATAATTTCCATGAAATATATACGCGCGCGTAAATACGAAATATATACGTAGAATATAAGGATATATTTTAAATATATAAAATATATGTGAGATATATTTCAAGATATATTTTTTTTCGCGTGCCTAAGGTTACTAATTGCATGCGAATCCTCTTAACAAGTTAATTGAAACAACTCCAATTAAGTGAATTTTATGAGAGTCGACATCGTGACGTCTGTGACGTTGAACTCTGTCGCGCAAGGGAAAATATCATTTCTTTTGTCAAATAATAGCGCCATCACGCCGTATCAACTAGCAAGCAGTATATTACTCCACTTTTTTCATCTCAGATCGATTTTACTATTTCGGGTCGCGTTTAGGTCAATAACCGGATGCCGGATTACCGGATAAGGTGTATTTCGGGTTTTTATGGGGTGTCCCTAGAAGGGTCCATGATCTGAATGTGATGCTTCAAGACGGATCATCCTGGACAAGGTTTTCACACTTTACCAAATCAGTATTCCGGAACAAAATATTAGAGAAATATATGTAATTCTTATAACAAGACAAATTCATCAAACTAGTAGGAATTAACTCTAGTAAAAATTCATCAAGGCTCGCCTTGTTTATATCTAGTTGCCTTCCAAGGCTAATCAAGGCGAGCCCAGTTAAAAACAAAAAATATACTTTTGAGGGGTCCCTTGAAAGGCACTTACAAGACCATTTCAAAGGAGCATTTATGGCATTTCTCGGGCATGTTACAACTCGCTCTTTAATCGCCGTAAAGTGTTGATAAAAGGCAATTCAAGGGGCCCTATATAAGGGAAACACTTAATTATTTATTTAATTTTACTAAATAATTAATTAAACAATTTAGTAAATTATTTAATAATTTGAATATAACGTAGTATGAATATAATGTATTCGTCTCCGTAGCGGGTCGCCAAGTACCTGAAATTAGCTTCTTTACCAAAAAATTACTAATCATTGCCTAATTACGACAAATGTTAAGAGAAAAAGGTTTTCTCCAAAACTCCCATGTGTAAGAATATAACTGCAGAAAAATCGTTCTATTAATGTTAACTATCACAAATCATGAAACATCTTGTACTTGACCACAACAAGGT
>JAPYZS010000689.1:0-74202 GCA_030522925.1 Trissolcus japonicus | reverse complement strand
GTAATTTTGAGCAAATTTTCAGGGTTTAAAAGGGGAATTTTTGGGTGTTGGGCATCGATTAAGCATATTTTGGGCTATTTCTGACGATTTTGTAAATTTATGGGATTCTCGGAGTGTTTAGCGTCGTTTAAGCGTGTTCGGGGGTGTTTTTGTCTATTTTGTCAATTTCTGGCATTTCTAGCCATAATATCGTAATTTTGAGCATAAACGACGCATGGTAACAAAACAACACATGTTATTATGTAGATCTAAAACTGTATATATATTTTAATAAAATTCACTCTGAGCATGCATGTTTCCTTATTCGTAAATTTACTCTAGCTTGTTCATGTTTACGTATATAGAGACACAGTTATCTGCAAGCAGATAAGATACAGCATAAAATTCTCAATTTTGCAGTAAATAGCATCGCAGAAGCGAACATTAAATTGAAATATGAAGAAAGTACAAATGTTGTCGGGTAAAAAAAGCCGGTGAGTAGCGAGTCTTTTGAGAGTTAAGCGAGCTCTAAAGCAGACGGTGTGCACGACATCGGTTGGCGTTCTAAAGAACGCTATTTACGACGATTGGTATAATCCTGCAAGATAGGTCATGAACCGGTCTTTGCTTCTTATCTTCGTTGACAGCAAGTCAGCTGGGAGGAAAGAGCTTCGCGATATAAATCTCACGCACGAACTCAGTGCAAACGCAAGAATTTGAGTACGAAATGAGGGGTAAAAGGGAGCGCTCGAAGTGCCACGAATTTGGAGGTAAAATATCCCCAGGGTGTTACGTCTGTGCACTTTTCCTTCCCTCAATTGTTTTCAAGTCTCTTTAATCCCGATACGAATCCTCATTTTAATTCAAACTCAATTGTTCACTCAAAAAAAAAAAATCCAAATGGCATGTTTTTATATTATCTCTTTACAACATAGATTGTTCTATTGCGGGAAACTCATGTAAAAAATATACAATATTTCATCAACTTTTAATCATTCATGTTTTTGTTATATAACACAATTCAATTTGATTGGGTCACTTTCCTCTCTTGGAGCTCTTAAGCTTTTCAAATTTTCATAAACACGAGGCTATGAAATGTTCGCGGTGAAAGTATGATGCCTTTTCTCAGCGCGTGAAATTTTACGATCACAACAAATAAGATAAAGACTGGCATGATTTAGAGATGCAGAAGAAAAGCGACAAGCGAAGAGATAAAATGAGCTTTGCTAACCATCAGATATCTTGTAACAAAGTATGACGTAAAACTGTTCAGCTTCCCCTTCTTAGAATTACCATATTCTTGCAGAGTTCAAAAAGTTTTTCTTTACATTTCGAATGCCAGCGTTCATTATCATAAAAGTTGTCTTTATGTTTCTGGCGCACTGACGGACTTACTGTTTTCTTCACGTTATTCTTTACTTTTTTGTCTACCATTGTAATCAACACTTTCATTGCACTTATTACATTTTCAAAACAAAACTATACCGAATGAATATTTAGTTGTGTTGTTTCGAATTGTTTATAACTGCTCGTTTAACTTTAATCAGTGGAATTTGGTTTGCCAAATGATCCGCGCGGAAATCTCATTTTTCGTTTGAATGGAAAAGAAAAATTGGTGTACCAAAAGACGACGCGCAATTTGAAAATTCGCCTCAAGATAAAAGCCAGTATTCTAATCTGACAATGCAGTCGAAACAATGCCTAGAAAGTCATATTTTCTGAGCCGAAAGCATCACGCTTTAATTTTCGGTTGCAATGGATTTCACGCACAGGCTCGAATAACTGCTCAATTCGGATGAGAAAACCTGACTGAAAAACGGGCAACTGAAAAAAAAAAATAAATATAGGTGTTCAGAACATCAGACAACAAAATGGCGCTTATTGTGTTTATAAATTAGTCTAATAATATTTGTTCCATTGTACAAACTTTTATTTGTAGAATAATACGCCGTTAGACGTGAGAGCTCTGAATGTGCAAGTGTAATCGTAAAAATGTCAACAAACGAGAAACGTGTTGGAGGAATTGTTACTTCGCTAACAACCGACGATATAACCTAAAAGTTAGGTGAGAAGATACTACACGTCGCATTGCGGCTAGCTGTGCCGGCCGGACAATGGTACTGAGCGTAACTACCCTATAGAATTCGTACAGTGGTCTCTTACAACCTGTTCACGATGCTTCTACTGTATATACCGTCCACTACTATCTTGTTCTTTTGACCGAATCACAGCTTCGGCGCTCTCTTATCGTCATCTTATTTGTGAACACTCACGAGTTCCCTTAAAATACTTCATAACTGTATTTGCGTTACGAGTCTTGGCAAACTGAACAAATTTCTACAATTTTCATACAAATTATTTGTATGACAATTTGTATGAATTTTTATTACAATTTTGTATTTGTCTTATTCGTAAATCCTGTTTTTTGATATAAAATGTACTGTAACACATTACCAAAATTACACGACTTAGTATTCGGGCATGTATTTTACCAACACTAATAAAATAAGTTATCTCAATGCAACGTCAGAGGGTTTTCGTGCAATGCTCAAAATCCGTCAACCTAATTAATATACCAGTTTGTAAACCGTTGTAAATTTCATAAACATCACTTGTTTTAATGTTCACTTCATATTCTTCTGTGCATGATGTAGTTGTATCAAAATATTAATTTATGATATATTTTTATTTTAATACCATTCGGAGACGCTATTGTGAGATTCGAATGTAACATGAATTAATATATAAAACCTACCAATTCTCAAAAAAGTTTTGCTACAGTGGAGTCCGTGTCGTTATAAAATAAGATTGAATAAAAAAGAAAAGTTACCTGTGAATCCCATGTTATTGATATGTGAACCACATGTGATTTAAAGAATAGTCACTTGTAAATTATATGAGATTCACATGTAATTAACATGTGAATTACAAGGAATTTACATGGAGATCACATGGAATTCACATGTGAAATGTATGTAACTTTTATACATGTACCTATTCTAACGACACGTTAGAGACATCAGCAAAAATATTTTTAGTGTTAGGTAAAGGTAGATATTGGTAGAAAATAAAATTTTTTCTGCTTGAAGGCAATTACAATTGGCATAATAGTCATAAGTTAGTCATAAGTAATTATGAATACACAATTCTGTTCAATATAAGTTATATAATTGTGTTTCAACTGATTTATTATGTGTTCATGTAATGATCGTTATGTTCAAATATTATTTTGTATTTTAATCAATAGCATCGATATTTGTTTGGTATTTGAGCGCGCTCAGAGCACTAATTATAATTAATCGGCCGTAAGTTTAATTATTTCACCAGCCCTACGGAGTCAAATGTACATCCCCAACGATTTATATTTGATAACGAAAATTGAATCTTGCGCACGATGATGATTGCCTATGCGGAATCATCACTTTCGAAAACGAAAAATTAATAATGTTAACTAGACGAAATTACACGGAGAGAAATGACTTTACAAATTTCACTGAATATTTTGACTTAATGTGTGCCACCACTTCATAATTTTAATTTATTTCATATTTTGTTTCAATTATTTTTCTCTTGAAAGTCGCTTTGACTTTCTTCGCTTGACTTTGAATTTGTTAGTTAATTGTTTTTATTCTAAACTGTTTATTATTTTTTTTTTCATTTTTTATTTTATTAAGAAGAATTCTTCCATCAGAATCCAATTTAACATTAGTTCGAAAAGAAATTTCCAACTGTAGGTTTCGAACTTCTAGACCTTGTTGTGCGAAGACCGTGACGAATCCACTAAGCCATTGGTCCTAGTGGATGTCGATTCTACATGCGTTCAATGGTTAGAACATGGTTCGCACACTAGCATATTCTTACGAAAATTACTAAGTAGTACAAGTAAAATGTTATGTGACCTACCCACAATATTTGAAAACTTTTCAATAAATTTTATTGGCTTTCACGTAAACTTTAACGCAGGTCAAATACGACAGGTAGTGTTGTTCTTGCAAAAAACCATCGATTTGAACATTTTCAAAAAAAATAGCAAATTAAAAACGTATTTTTATTGCCATTTCACACTCAAGAAAATATCACTAAATGTGACTATTCAATTTTTTCATATGATTTCCTGTTGCATAAAAGCATTAGTGTAAATTAAATGGAAAACTAATTTGTTGATTTCAAGACTCTTCTGGCACTCATGATTATATAAATATAATTGGTACAAAGCTATCTTCAAAGCCATATTTTTTAAATAAAATTTCTTCAAACCAAATTATATTATGATTAACAAAATTAATGATATTTCCAATGTTATTATAAATTAAAAATTTAATTGAAAATTTTGAAATGAAACCTCAATACCAATTTTATAATATAAATAGATGAAAAAGATTAAAGCTTGTGAAAAAAATTGGAAATAAAGTCAAGTGAAAAATACGAATAGCGATGAAACATAATACTTGATGCGAATTTTAAATTAAACAACAAATTTTTTAAATAAAAGAAATTGTAATAAAATGGAAATATAAATTAGAAACAACAATTTTTTACTTTGGAGGATCACAGAAAAACAGGATTCATATAGCAAGTGAAATTTATTTTTGTTGTATGTCTTACATATCATGTATCAAACTTTTATATATCATATTGAAAAATTGGAGAAATTAAAATTGGCGAATAACACTCTCTTGTTATGCACACGAGTTAATACGCGCACAGGATTTAAAACGGATTTGACGTCAACAATTTTGTATGTTAAATTTTTATATGTATGTGTATAAATATTATACAAGATTCCGCGATTCAGTTAATTTAAAGGTTCGGTCATGTATTGAATTTTAATAATCCATAATTTTAGTTTTCCCATGACGAAGGCATTTTGAAGTAAAGGAATCACAAAAATAAGTCACATCATTCATGTTAGATGAAAATTCATTCAATATTTTATAAGAGATAAGCAGATTTGTAGGATATCTAGATTCAGTTTCGAATGTTTGGCAGTATACATTACTTATTTCTTTCTTGTCTAAAGCTTTTCATGTTTCCAGTGACCCTCATGTTTTCAACGGTATGATCTCATGCTGTGATCCACAGTTTAGTCAAACTACTTTTGTTTCCGACAAGTATCATTTTGAAAAAGGAATTAAAACAATCGTTGTTTCTGAAATTGAAATAAAACACTGCTGAGTTTTATCTGTACATATAGTCGGAAAATATATTTATTTGGCATCAAATCAAACCAGTTTGGATTAAATGGATTTTCATTTGAATATATTTGCGTTGGAACACTTTATATGTAATTCTTCTGGGAAGTGTTGCGTCTTATAATTGGATTAGTGTATGTGCTTTTAAATTACGTGCTTTTAATTTTGTTTCTTTTCCAGCGAAGAATTGTGTACAATGATTGATGCCGAATTTCATAGAAATTATATTTTTATCATTAGCATGTTGCACGAATCCTTGACTTTGCTTTCAATTTCCGCTTGTAAAGTGGAGGTAGTCCCGAATTGACGAAAAGGTTCGTAAAACGTCGAATTCCTAAAGTTTGAACATTCCAAGTCGTCGCACGTTTCAAATTAGCTGTTCAGCTCGGCTGCTCATTGAATCCATGGCCCATAGCGTGAGACAAAATGCGAGAGGGTCGACTCGGTTTCGTACCTCCGACTGGCTTCGGATCTCATTCCTTCTGCTCAAGGAATACCGATGATCTACTAAAAATTGTTCTGGCCCTGTTTTCTGTTACTTGCTTATGCTTGGCCGAAAGTCTATTAGCATCCTTGTCTTTTTGTGGCTTTGAATGAACTTAATGCGATATAAAAAGGCCAAAAAGTTTAAATCTCAACCAAAGTTGACAAGAAAAAAAAATTACACCAATTCGGTTCTTTTTGCGATTTTGTTCGCCACTTTTCAACAAAAGAGCTCCGGCACGTTTTAACCGTGCAAAAATTGAGATTAGACCAATTTTCGTTCATTATTTATTGGGGATTGGAAAAGATATTGTGATCCGTTTTGTACTGGCAAAAAATGCAATCCCATCAAATCAGAAGCTTTGATGTGAAAGTACGACAGGAAGAAAAAGACTACAAAATACAAATGATAATCCCAGCGTGCAAAAAAAAATGTTCTTGCAAAAGGTAAACAATTTAGATGGAAATTCCGCGGTGCACGTGCAGGTGAATAAAAGGGATAAACGCGAAGGAAAGAAGGAAACGCAGTAAAGAGCACTTATCCGTCGACTTTGCTCAAAGTTCCAAGCGAAACGCCGTATTTCAACGTCGCCTTATGGCGGGCGAAATTCTTGAGCTGGCGCGTACAAAACTCCACGAACTCGTTAATTAGAGCCGAAAGCTACGTTTTGCGCGAGGTGCCGTACATCACACGAGTCGAAGGAAGCTGCCACCGCAAATAATAGCTTCAGCAGTCGCTGCTATTTGTCCAGCCCCGGCGCTTGAAGTGAAACAGAAATCGTCGCGGGAGCAAACTTTTACATCGGCAACCAAACACCAGATGAGGGACCCGCATTCGGTTCCGGATTAATCACATCTTTCGTGTAATTTCAATCGGATTAAACGCTAACGCTCAACGCACCTTAGTAAAAATATAATCGGGCCCTATATCTAAGTAGAAATTAAATCGAGCATGCCGCGCCAAAAGCCGGGTCTTAGACGGGTTGAAATCTGGCATACTTGATAAACGTATTACATTTTGTATAATTTCATACTAGCATTTTTTATCGGGACCTGTTTTTATCGAGTTGTATCAGAGCACGCCATACTTAAATGAAAACGTGAATATGACTAGGACTACAAGGATATAATGTGGACATTTTTAATTAATAATTTTTTTTTAAATAAGGCCTTATAAGAGCACCATTTTCTTCGGGCAATCCTAACCAGGGCCAGAAATGTATTTTACTCGGACTCGTATACCAAGATTTTGGTTCTACGTTAATATAACAGGAGCGAGGTCGATGACGCAGTTAATAAACCCTGACAAAAGTTTTATGTTAATTAGATATAAAATTTGATTGTCTGATGGAAAATTGTTCAAAAAACCGTGACTCGATTATTTGTATGATGAGAAAATCAGCGATAATTCAAATCAACGCCGGCTCTCGGAATTCTTCAAGGACAAAGATTTAATTATCACATTCGCTGGGAAATGTTGTGATTAAGAATGACAAATTGAATGTGCTAAAGTGCAGATGAAATATTGAATTTCTTCAAGACACAAAACTAAATGGAAAAAGATGAGTGGAAGAAAAGGACCTGCGAGAGATAAATGGATACTGTATATCTGTGATACAATTATCTAATCTTTCGCGAAATTGCACCCCGAAAAGTTTTGCCACAGACAGACATTCAAACTCGTTCGAAACGCCCGAATCGATGCCGATGTTTTGTGGAATCAAATTAATTGCATGAAATAAGTAAAAGAGCCTGGGTAATGGTCGCCAGGAATAGTTTTAAGTGGTTCCTGTCAGAGTCTATTGTTTAGAAACTCGCACCTTTCCCTATGTTTTCATCTTCTTTCTCAAATTTAGTCTGCAATTCTCCTGGGTTCGTTCGGGATACTGCCAAAATATATTTTAGTCTTGGCACGCGAGCAAATTCAGTTTACCCAACTTAGTCAGCAGTGTCATCGTAGATTGATTGCATTATCAATGACCCATTTGTTTTTTCATTTTTCTCATCATCTATTTGAACTCCAATAAAATTCGTTTGACTGGAACGAATCACGGTTTATAATACATTTTCGACCCAGCCACCGAATTGTGACGAATGACATTCAAATTGCTTGGTTAAAAAGCCAATTATTAATATACAAATTTTATTTGAAAAAATTTTCATCTCGGTTTTTATATTTTAATAAAAAAAATGTGATTGTGATTTTTGTTTGACAAAAATATTTTCAATCATGATTTTTACTTTATTATTATTATTATTATTATTTTATTATAGAAAACAATTATTTTCAGAATTCTTCTGTCTTAAATTTTTTTATTTTAATTTTAAAGATGAAATATTTTCTATTTTTTAGAAGACATTACACATTATTGTTATCATGGACGACGTTATCTTCAGGTGATGTTTAATTATTTCTTCATGTACAAAACCTGTTCAAATACTTTTATCAAGACATAAAACACCAACGAGAATGTAAAACGATTTTGAAAGAAAGTTGCTTATGCAAAAATGAAAGCATCGATACGTAATTTCTTGGGTGTTGGATAGTGGAAATTCTTCGAGCGATTTTGAAGTTTCCTTACCAACCATACACTAGCACTCCGACAATTTATGAGGTCTCGCGAGAGCTGGTTATCTTCTGCCGACCGAATCCCTTCTGCGAAGTGTTTTAGGGTCACTATATTTTTTTTCTAGTCTAGTTCCATGCAACCTACATTTTCAAAAAGGTTTTTTTTTATAAAAAGTTGGTGTACCAATAAATCTTTTGACGCAAATAACATGAATCCATAATTTATCAATAAAAAGGCGTCGATTAACTGAACATAAAAATTTCTGCTTTTTCTGTACACGACTGTTCATGCAAATCTTTTTGTAATGCTCTTTATAAGATAAATTGTATTTGGTTAAATCGAATTTGTACTATAGAATTATGTCGGCTATAGCTTGATCAGTGCACGGTGAGCAACTCCGTGCGTATGATGAGCATCAACGTCGAACAAAAAGCGGAAACTTGACAATGAGACTACGCTGGCCTATTTGAATGTCAATTGAAGAGTTCCATTTGTAATCTGCAAGCGCACGATTAACTGTTGGAAAACAGATGCGATGATGAAAAGCAAAGGTGTAGAACGTGGAGAGCAGAAGCATTCAGCAACGTTACAGCGGGCCAGCTCGCAGTTTTGGCTTACAAGCAAGAAGGACTTATGAAGTTGTTGATTCAAATTTGATTTAAAAAAATAATAACCCCTCTTTTCTGAGAACTTAAGTAGATCACAAAAAGAAGCTCTTCTCTTACGCCAGTTTCATAATTGGAAAAAAAGAATTTCAATAATGGGCATAAAATAAAGGTTCTTTCATTGTACATTTTACAATCTTTATTAATTAACGATGAGATGAAAATGAAATACAAATTCAATGTGATGATTAACAAAAATTTTGATCGTACATGTACGGATTGGTTAGATATCTTTTAATAAGCGAAATGAGATAATGCAACTAGTGACAGCATTTTGGCACAAATAGAGTTATATCAAGACATGTCACTGGAAAGATCGCTTTCTCGGTTCGGGCATCAATATTCGAGGATGTAATTTCCAACAAACGATTCTGGACACGACACGAATCCGACAAGTCGAATCGAACGATGCTGCGGGATGAATAGGAAGCAACGGACTGTGTTGCACGTGCACCATTGATCGTCACGTCGCGTCTTATGAAAATGGACAGCTCTACTTGAATGCTTCACACAACATTGTGCGCATTACGAATCGACATACTGCCGTGGCAAGGGTCGAAATTGGAACACTATAAAATTAGCATGATGTTGAACTGATACTTTGAAAAATAAATAAATAAAATATGAATTGTTATCAAATTAACACTTTTTGTAGTAGATAAATAGAAGGTCTATTTTTTATGTTCACATACGATACTGAAAATTTGTTTAATTTTAAATTTCGTTAGTAAAGCGAAAAGCATCGTATTTTTTGTTATTCGGTTTAAATCAAACTTCATTCAAAATCAAGCTGAAAATATGACGTAGAAGTTGATGCCGTTACACGATTCGACGGTAAAACAGTAAAAATTACCGAGATTCATTGCTTACCGTGTACACGCGGTAGCTTGGCTTGAAAATTATTTCAATTATTTAAATCCATGAAAATCCACATTTTCAGTGATCAACAAAGGGTACATCTTTGGGATCAACGCCGATTTTATTTTGGATCCACTCTCTGCGTTCTGAAAAGAAAAATATCACCGGCGGAATTTTCTCGGATGGAAATAGTAATCCCTCCATTCAGCCTAACTGAATGTAGTTCATTTTTCACCCGCCGATATCGTTGCAGACGTAACGAAAATTTTATTTATATATGATTTAATTGATGCCGGGACAAAAGTCGAATGAAAGCGCGTTGTAGTCGAGTCAGAATTTCAGCTGAATAGCCGAGGTGAAAAAGAGAAAAAGGTGGGCAAGAGGCGAGATGAAAGGTCTCATAAAAGAAAAAAGCCCGGGGAAAATGAAAGAAAGTAAGAATCGGAAGATCGGAAGAGAAACGAGCGGCCTTTTGGTACAGCGTAGTTTGATTATGTTTTCATAGGGAGTGACGAAAAGAGAGGCTGGCAATATTTTCTTTGCCGAGGTATAGTTTTCTCGAACCTATCAAGAGCCAGTTCCGCGGTAGATTGAAATTTGATCCTCCCGAACGTACACGAATTCGGTCTATACGAGCTTGCTCTTTTATTTGTACACTTTGGTACAATCAAACGTAAAGTTTGCAAGGTTTATTGTTTTCGCAGGGAATACCAAAAATGATTACAACTTTATAAACAAAATGAAAATGAAAAACCGTAATATTTATTTTGTAAATTTTCGATCAAATTTATACAAATTTGAAAAGTGTTTTATGAATGTAAATCAATCAATATTGATTTCACACAATGAAAATCATTGTGTTTAAAATTAAGTGAAATAGTTCTATTTACAATTGACTGGTCGGAACGATTGCAATTTTGATGGAACTTGTTAAATGAATTGTTGATATAAATTCCAGGGTGGGAAAAAGTAAAAAAGAGTTTCATTTCATGCCCTTTGATTTCCTATGATGATGCATGAGCGTTAACACGAGCTACGCATCTTTCACCAAACACGAACGTTGTCGTTACATTATGTTTCATTGTATACAAATATTTCGAAATTGAATAACGAAAATTAAATTTCATTTGATAGATATTTAATTCAGTTTTTTCGGATAGAACATAAGCATGTGTCAAAAAGCTCTTTGTCAAACGCTGAATAAAACGAATTCCAATTTTCGCTTGATTGAAATCAGTCAATGAATTGATTTTTGAGTAAAAAATAATATTCGAGTTTTAACATGCGTGTGATGTTAATAATTGTTTAACTGTAAAAGTTACATTGCTCCAATTAAATTTTCAGTCGATTTTCAATTAACACAACGATGTGCAGCTTCTTTGAAAACTAAATATTATGACACCGAATTTCATCATTTTTAATGTAGTGTAAATACATGGTCAATATGTGTTTAATGAATGGTCAATGTATGTACCTTTTTATTAGAAAAGTAAATGATAATAAATAATAATTATGAGATAATTATGGCAATCGAATATATATTTCGCTCATTTGTATCAAATATGAAGTTAAATACACTGTAATGAACAATACAAATTCTATGCAATAAATGAAAGATTAACGTCATTACAGTCTGATTACAAAATTGAAATTCCATTTCCTTTCCTAAAAGTGATTTTTCATTTCTAATAAGGCAGTGGCTATTCGCATCCAGTCCGTGCACTGAACAACCTGAATTCTGTTTTGTTTTTTGTTATTTTTTCCGCACGAGTGCACGGCCGCACTGACTGAGTACGAATAGCCACAGCCTTCTGAAAATTCTATTATGGTATGACGGTAGGTCATGAACTGTCATGAACAACGTAAAAATATTTACATCTTCAAAAATTTTTTTACTTTTTACTGATAATCAATTAAATGATATTAAATACCGTTAATGGAATCTCAAATTACTTTCGTTCAGGCCGAATATTTCAAACAATTGAAATTTTCATATATGAAAATTAAAAAATTTTGAATTATTCATAAATATTTGAATTCGAAAATTAAATTCGATATTTATTAATGAAATTTCGTCGAAAATGCCAAAAGTTACTAGCGCCTGTATTTCAAATAGACATTTATGTATTATTAAAATAGAGTATAAATTGTAAATTTATTTTATAAATAAAATTAAATGAATAACGAAAAAATTTTTTATGAAAACATATAGATGAGATTTAAAAAATACAAATCTATATATGTAATTCAGAAGTAATTGAAAATATTAAAAAGTTGATCTGAAACTATGAAAATAGTGACAAAATTTAACGATAACACATATGAGATCCTAACAGTTCTCGGTTGTAAAAATTCTACATACACTTAGTAAATGTGTTTTTTTTTTTGTAACACACGTGAAAAATTATAATTTAATTTGTTCTGGAATAACCATAAGAGCTGAAATTTACAACTGGCACAGTACTTGATCAGTATTAATGACCCATGGCTGACCGTGGTCTGTCAACCGCTTATTTCTACGTTATTTATAATAACATGGCACTTTTAAAAACAAAAGTACCGAGACGGTACCGACCGACAATGGTTGCCCGCCAGTAAATTGCCAGGCTTGGCGCGTTTCGCGATCCACCGATTTTTCTACATGCGCGCTTATAAGTCGCATTCCGTCTGTTCATTCGTGAGCAATGGGAAATTCATATTCCATCAGTTAAGTCGACTTTGAAATGCAAAAATATGATGTGCAATTTTCAGTCAAAATTCTACCGGGAAGTGATACATTTTTTATATGTTCGGCCGTTGGACAAGGGGAACGGAAGCGCGAAAAAATAAAAAGTGAGCGTAATTTAAAGAGAACCCAAACGTTGGTAATTTGTAACCAAAAATAGCTGCATTATTGAAATTCCAACCGAGATGTAATTATCATAGACTATTGCATTTGCATGTCACGGTGAGGCGCAGTTGCATATTCTATGGCTTAAAAATGTTGCGGTTGCGCGCAAAATTTTAACGCAACGAGTTAATTTTAATAAACGTTGCGTGTTTTTTACGTGCATCATGCGCCTGCAGCCTGTACCTTGACGTTGCGGGCTTTGTGTCCAGTTGACACGATACGTCGAGCCGAAATAACATTACGGAAAATATTTGAATGTGAATAACTCACGACCGGGCAAAATGTAATTCCAAAATGTTCCAACAATAGTGCACCAAGTGTGCAGACTATTTTATCTGTTATGTAAATCAATGCAAAATAGCGGTAGTTGTCTGACGGCTCCGCGAATGTGCCGGGGAACCTCCCTAATACGAGAGCACGGAATACGCCGCTTTCATTATATCGCGGTGTTGCATACAACCGCGCGATGTTTCTCGAGTCTTCGCGATGGCGACAGCGCCTCGCATCTTTTCTCATGGAATATGTATGTTTAAAAAAGAGCAATGATTGATGCTCTCATTTGATCTTCTTCGCGTATTACTTAATCAATACATTTCTCATCACATAGTTTTCTTCACTTTTACGCCGAAGATATGTAGATCAATTATTAAATGTCTAACGATAAACATTTAAGATGTTTTTTATTTAGATAAAAAATTTCTTCGAACATCATAAAAAGAGACCTTTGAATTTTTAATATCTTTTTAGCTCCAATTTTTTACGGCGGGGGCAATAATTCGGTTAATTTCAAATGTCACTCAACCTTCGACTTTGACGGCGACAGTGAGAATAAAAAGAAATACCATTAAACAATCTGCTGTAAAATACGATAGCAACGATTAAGGGGTTATACCAACCGACAACGTCAAAAAAATACGAAAGTTATTTTGGCGTTGCCTTTTTTTCTCGAAAGTGAAAAACATTTTTTTAATCTGATTTCAGCTATTTATTTGTTGAAGATAAAACTTCTGAAATAAATTTTATTCCAAGTGAAAAATAATTTGATGGTGTCGATGGCGGCAGGTTTCATGAAATAGTGATTTTAAAATACCGCTTTGCGGTAACTATGATTTATGCTAGGAATCAAAATTCCGACAAGTTTTTATCAACAATACTTAGAACCTTCTTCGTAATCTTTCCTCGATGGATTCAAAAAATTTTGAACGAAATAGCGGCCTTGCAAAGTTTAGGACTGAACAAGGGAATGAATTTATCTCCTAAAAATTCAGCCTTTAATCGGCTGTAAAGTATTGAATTTTAGTAAAAAACTGATCGAACACGGACTGGCCGTTAAATTTATTCAGAAAATCCCGTTGGAATTTTTAATTTTAATGTATTTAATGTATTTAATAAATTATTTTATAAGTTTTACCTTTACGAAATAAATATCTGAAAACAAATTTAGAAAAAGTTGTTTCTGAGAAAACATTTTTTTCAAAGTTGCAATTTGTGAAATAAGAATTGTTATACATTGTTCAGTTTGTTGGCATTCTCTAATTCCATTTCTATTTTATGAATTATGGTTACAATCCTGTACAATGTTCGTTAAGTCATAATTAAATTTCATTAACACCACGCTGAAAAAAGAAATTAAAAAATCAGACCTAATTTCTACATTCGCCTTTAAGTTGGCGAATTGACTATGTTCGCATCTTTTCTGTTAATTCGGCATCATGAATTAAATTTTAACTCGAAGAGAGTTGCTGCTGCAGTCAGAATTGGAATGAAAAATCGAGAAACGGGCAGCTAAGCTCGGATTAATTGTGTTCAAATATTAGCTATAGACGATATTCCAAAACGTTTACGAAGTCTACACAGTTGGCCCGAATCCGCCACTGGCATTGGCGAAAAAGTTGCTGGCACAGGGAAAAGCGTTCCTAGCATGCCACCGAGAAAATTGCGAGAATTTTGAAGAAAATTCCAGTCAGCCGACCGAATCGATACAGCAGTAGTGCGCAGAAAAAGCACCTCTGTTTACATGACAATCAAGATCAACTTCGAATAAGCAAAATTTCTCTTCGAATTTAATTCCAAAGTGCCGTTTCATGTCTTGCAATTGTTGGCGATTATGAATTGATATTACGTCAGACGGATTATTGGAATTAATATTTAATGATCGATATACCAGCTCTTGAGAGCGGGATTCATTTGTTATCAGTTAATTGCTTATCATAATAATAATTTTTTTGAGATTCTTATAAGAATTATATATAATTATGTTTCGAAGTAGGAATTATTTAAAAGTACCATTCTTGAGTTTTGAAGATTCCTTTCAGCGTACCGGGGAAAGTCCGATGCTTTGTTTACTTTTATTTCTCCAATAATACCTCTGGTAGACGTACAATTATTTCGTTCATGAAAAAAGTTCGTTTTTTTTTAAAGATCTGGCTCTAGAAGATTTTGCCAATATATTTCTTTTTTGCTTTTTGATTCCCAATTGTGAGCATAACATTCACATTAAACTAACCTGATAAATATATATCTATGATGAAATTTATTGAAATTATATTGCACATCAATTTTGAACCATTCAAATTATTGCAGTTTTTTTTCACAAATGAAATATCATGACGAAATTATCTGTAGCGTTATATTTTTTAATTTGTTCCTTTGAATGAGCTTTTGATTAAAGAACATAATTAGCCATCAGTAACTTGATGACACACTTCAAAGTGATTTAATGCATGAATGCGTTCCCGACAAATTTCTATTCAATTCAGAACTAATGCGTTATATCTCACGTTTATACTCTTTTTAGTACCTCACACTCGTACACGTTTTGGCGTCACGTTCGCATCACATTAGTTTAAACTTGTCCTTTTTTTTTTCTTCTATGTTATTTTTACCAAGATGTATCATCAGAGCGGATGAAAAATCACATCACAGAAATGAAAGGCACTTTTATCTCAATGTTTGGTTAATTTAGAAAAATATTTTTGTCGGAACCGTGTCATGCACGATGGTTTCAAAAAAAAAAAAATCCAAAAGAAAGAGAACTGAAACGAGTGGCTGTACGAATTATGTATTGAATTCCACAGTGCATCTCGAGGCCCACCATTCGCGTTAGAAAAATACTGCCAATTTTTGGCAACTGAAAGTTCTTTGGCTTTTATCCGGCGTTTCATTCACTCAAACACGATTCGACCTGTACGTTTGTTTGTGTACATCAATTCTTGATTAAAAGATGCAATAAACAGCGTCAAAAAAAAAATATTCGGACGCTCTTTGATTTGACTATTTTTCACCGTGAATAGTAACGCGGGATGTTTTGCACATTCACAATCAATAATGTTGAAATTCCGGTTGACTTTTGGGAGAGAGTTATTTTCCTGCTTTCGCCTCTGACAAGCGGGAAACTTTGGATTCGTCAAAACAACGTTCAACAAAGATAATTATACCGGCAATGACGTATTTCCTTTCGCTCATAGATCTAATTTGCTCACGAGCTTCACTTCCTAAATAACTAACAAGTTGCAGAATTTATCTGAAAACCTCTGCGTTTTTTATGGACTCTCCGTGTGGAGCTGAAGCTTTTTCAGATTTTCGACTCTGAAAAAAAAAAAAAAAAAACAAACAAACAAACAAACAGCGCGTTTTAATTTTATAAAACGCATTTTTCTTTCGTAATTAATTCATCAGGCCACAATTTACTTTCTACATTGGACGGGCTGCAAAAACACGGTGATGCGTTGCGTATGTATTCCCTTCGAACTGTATACATTCCAATTATGTTTGGCTCCCTTGCACAACTCGAGATACACTCGCAAGAAACATCAGCTGTGCGGGAGAGCGCAATGGCGTGGAAAAACCCGTTACAATGCAGGTGAGATGTGAAATTGTAACATCACACTTCATTTGTACTTATTTGGTTATCCGCGTGGCGGCGTGCGTACAATACGGACCGCATTTACGTGCGGTTAAACGTTGCCTATGTAATTGCATTGTTCCACTCTGCAACTGTGTTTAGTTTTGTGTCGGTTCGCCTCATGATTCAATTGTATGCGATACGCTGCAAAGTAATTTTTGTTAAGTTGACAATGTCGCAGCGCTTATTTAGCAACAGGGGTGGCACTTTTTGGAACATTCGAAGAACGTCATCAGCGAGTCACAAAATTCAACTTATGCGAAAACGCGCCGAGCGCATTTACATATTTCTACGAGGCATCATTTATCTCATGGCCCGTGTTTTGATAACGCTTGTACATTTTGTGAATTACGGCTCTGCTGCGGCAGGATATACTTCGTACCTAGGTGTATTATTGATCGATAACACGCGCGTAATAGACTCGGCAAAGGCGAGAGCATCAGAAATGCCAGCATTGATCACACACAGCGAACGTTTTTATACACGTGCAACGTTAAATTGTCAGAGAAGAGTGGCAAACTGTGTGATGTAACAGGCAAAATAACTTGTGTTTGGGAACTATTTTAGAAGGTTATAAACGACCATTTGGATACAAAATGTTGTTCCCTCTGTTCCGCAGAAAAGAAAAAGCGGAACAATTAAAATGCTTTGATCTTATTTTGAAAGAGTTGCCCTTGAAATAAAAAAAAGAACTAGGATCGACCAAATAGATGAATTGACACAAGAAAAGTAATCAATGTAATGGTTTGGTAGAAAAAAAATGTCAAGTTGGTGGTCTATGAAAAAATACTCAGTCCACCCGCTATCTCTTGGCCTCACTACTTTCGTTCCGTGCTCCTCGGAAAAGGCGAGGAAACTGCAAGAAACGCTCGTTAAACTTACTGTCGCACGTAAAACCGTTGATATTGGAATCGGTTGCACTACGGGTGACCTGATCACCAAAGAAGAGCAAGTCTTCCAGAATCTGTAAAGGCAGCAGACCCAAGTCAAATTGTTACTTTGTCGCCAATAAAATTGCTCCGCTTGAATTACTGTGAATCGATATATAGCGGGTGCGGTTGTCCTGCCGATTTTCGACAAGAAATTGAAGTTTTATGGCGAGATGTTACTGCGGAACGTTTTGTTGAATTGTGCGATGCGCAGCAAATAAATTATTCGCTGAGTTGAAACAAATTTCAACTTGGGTAAATATCTTGTTTTGCGACGAAGCAAACGGCGCAACAGTCAAGTGTCGCGCGGAACCTCGTTGCGAATAATAATTATTCCACCCCGCCAAAAGGGAGATTTATCTTTTTTTTATCACAATAATAGAAATAAAAACAACATTTCAAATCATCCATCTGTACGTGCTGTTTCGTTTTTCTCCTCTTCATTTTTATTCAAATTCTTTCACTTCTCAATGTTTGTTGTTCGACCTTTTTAATCACAGTTATAACAATAACCCGAAACACTTATTTTTCTCGTAAAAAAGTTATCACTTTTAATCAGAGCGAAATCGCGACTACACTACAAATGCATTTGAGTTTGTTCAAAAGTAATTGATGTAACTGCCAATAAACGAATTTACAGAGTTTCGGTCTTGCGCCGTAATACGTGATATAACGACACGGCTATTCAGCAGATGAGTTTTGATTTATAAGTTATTTTATCTATAATCGCGTTTGCTTGAATCTTGTAACGGTAATTATCTTTCCACCACGTACGAATGAAGCACGTGTAATATTGAAGAGAGTGGAAAACACGTCTAACCCAGTTTCATTGGTCCTCTGTAACGATATTTATATTGAATTTGTCTTTCCACAACTTTCGATCGCACTTCGCAAAGTAAGCCACGTTATCAAAACGTATGTACATCCGGTTAAAACTTTGTTCAGCTTGACCGACGATTTCCAACTTTGTTATGAACCCGGAAAACCTCTGAACGTCAAATGTCCATATAAGTGTCGAAGGATATTGCACAAACTGGAGCCATTCAATAAATGAAGCACACTTCAATCAACGTATTTTCAAAGCCAATATTTCGTTATTGCGAACCAAACATGAATGTTCCCCAGTAGAAAATTCGGTCGGGTTGGATTGTGGACCTGGCCAGGGTACCACAGGTTTTGACCAATGAGACCAGTCAGACTAACAACATGTAACGCTTGGATTCGATATAGCTCTGATCAGGAATTTGATGGGGGTCCGATCAGAAAACCACATCTGTGGTTAACCAGATTAGACCCAGACAAAATTTCTAAATCATAACCAATGATGAAAATTTATAGAAATTGCTGTTCTTAAATTTTATTAAGTTAAAACAGTTCGGTTTTGTAGATAAGTCCTCTATTCGATCCGAATGACTAAACAGCGGCTTTTCCATTTCGTTTATGAGAATTGTATATTTAATTCTCTTCCCCCGCTCAGGTAGATTGAATTTTAGATCTGGACAAAAAGGTTAAACATTCATCAGAATTGATTGAAATGTTGCAAAGTTGAAAGTGTGAGTGAACGACACAGTACAAGTGTAAATTTTTGACCCATATGATAAATAGGTTTGCAGCCGATGCGTGCTCGGGTTTTCGGTTTAATATTGAATCTATCCATTTGGAAGGACGTATCTCATGATCATAATTACCGAGAACATACGATATTCGCAACAAGCGTTTCCTCCTTGCATGCAATATGTTTGATTTTCCGATAGCACGTATGTCAACCTAGTACCGGCGTACATAACCATGCTTCTTGCAATCCCGGAAGCAGTGGACAAGCTGAGTAGCATGACCACGTCAATGTGCAAAGCGTCTCGCCAATCGACCACATTAATATCGCCAAACTCGTTCGTTATTCAATTATTGTAAGGTGATCGTGCAAAATATTCTACCCTTAATCGATCAAAAAAGTGAATCAACATCATTGAACAAATATTTCGTTTAAATTTAAAATTAAATGGACGTTTTTCATCCAGCTGATTTGAATAAACAACGGTATAAAACATGAAATGTAAATGATGCGATTGATTTCACCGAAGAAGCCAAATTACAAATGGAAAATTGAAAATTGATAAGTATAAAACATAATATTACGTAGGATTAATTGAAACCAAGAATTTTGATTTAAATTAAGTAAAAAGTACTACGTTTCATCAAACACACGATCGAATAATATACACATATGAATTAACGTCTCATGAACGGCGTGTAATTTAATAGATAGGACATTACAGAGATGTGATAAACTGTGTACACTTTAACTGATTAAAATCCAATATTTGGTGATGATTAATTTATATGTAATGATTTATTTCAAACTAAAAGTAATTATTTTCCTTATATTTAGAGACATTTATTATAGTTAAATAATAAAGGAAGTGTCTAATACGAGACAGTTTAAAAGACCAGAACTCTTATGTTGGATTACGATGTGAGGCGCTCTTTTCTTTTTGCATTTTTGGTCTAGTGCTCCAGAGCATTTAGCTCTATTGGTCCATACTTCAAATCGCAATGGGCGGACCATTACTGGCTGATATATTATCGGTTCCGAAAGTATAATCGCAGGGCAAAAACTCTTTTATCCCTTCTCGTCCTTATTCTTAAGTTTAACTCCTTGATTCCTCTCCGCCTTTCTCACCATAGTTTTTCGTTTCTCAACGCGATTCTTTTTGCGCAAAAAATTTACCTCCATGGTCGGCTGTATCGTCGCTTCTTGCTCGAGTGGTCAAACAGGAATTGAACGAATTGAAGTTCAACTTTTGGGTAGAGTGCTGCGAAACTCGAAAGCTTAGCTTGTCTAATGAAACAATCGCGAACAAAAAGTTTTCTAATATTTTAAACACGCGAACCAGAGTATAATGCTACTCAGAAATTAAAGAGTAATCCTCTTCTGTTTCGAATTGCTCTCTCCATTGCTGTTTCCATTCAATTTCAACACGCACGCTGCATTTTCTGTTTCAAAAAAATCGTCTATTTGAATTATACATAATTTCGGATAATTTTTTTTTGCACTTGAAATATTTTCTTTCATAATTTATAGAATTTACTTTTTATTATGGAATTTAATTTCATTCTAATTGATATTTAATGTTGTACAAAAGTTTTGTTACATTACATGATTGTGATTTAGGTTTGTCATGAAATTCTATCGCAAGGAGAGAGACACAGTTTTGCAATTAGCTTGACGACAATACAAGTTGCGCACAGATTGTCAAAATACCTACATTTTTGCATTCAACAGGGACAGAGTCAATGTCATTAGATTAAAACCGCCAAAGATTATTCAGAATTCTGAAATTAGCGGCTAGTTTATGAGAAGAACAGCTGTCCCGATCGCAATTTCGTTGCGGTAACACGTGCGCTTCATTCATCAATTGCAACACAAATACAAATGCTGTCAATGGAAATTGTGGCGATACCAAAACAAAATAAAGTTCAAACAAATTCCGAGAATTTTGCAAGTGAATCGTGAATTTTACAGTTGTGATACAATCGTGAAAGAGGATTCTAATAACTGTTTGAGTATGTAATCCTGTTTTACACACTTTCGCTCAGACGCTAAAGTTCAACCTGACAACAGTTTTACAACATTATTGTAAATCCAGATAAAACTTTTAATTACAATTTATTCGTTTTTTTCATAATGAAATATTTCCCATGCTAGAAAAATATATCAACATTGTTAAATCACTCAATTTAAACTCTCATGAGTATAATTACTGAACCATCAACAGTGATATCTGGAGCAATCATATTTAATGAAGTCCTTATAGGTTTCATGTTATTTGCTTCGCTATAAAGGTAAAGAAAGTACTAATTCCGAAGTAAATAGGTAATTAAAATCGCATCAATTGAATTTTAAGCGCTTATTTACTAACAGAGAAGAGCGATATACTTTCTGTTGAACAACCATATATGTAATGAACGTGTACTTTGAACGTTGTAAACATGTTCTGTGCAGATCCGTTTTCGTAATCGAGTCCTCATTAAATGCCAAAGCATCAATTCATTCATTTGATTTCCACGGATAAAAACATAATGCACAGACCAAAGCAGGATAAATATTATTTTTGAAAGCCTCAAAGAGAATTTGAGGATTATTGAAATGATTTTGAAATTACTCTTTTATTTGATTCTAGCTCAGAATTTAATGACGCAAATTGGAACATATTGCGGATGCATTTTTATGCTCTAGATGATGAAACGGGGCCTTTGTGATCCAACTATGTCTCCCATTTTTTTTCCTTTGGTGGAGTTTCCGCGTGGTAAATTTCGCAAAGACAATCGAAGAATTCAGAAACCTTTTCAACATCTCAACTAAACTTAAGCAAAATTTTATTTGTCATCTTATTTATTTTCTGTGCGTGAAAATGTATGTAAATAAATAAAATTAGTAACCGGGATCGTGATGACAACGGTTCAAATGAAAGTGATAACAAATTTCTACATCAAAATAATCACTTAACAAATCATGTGTAGCACTTTGAAAATTTAAATTTAAACACTCTGTTGAAATAAATTCATTTTGTAACGGTGACACTTGAAACTTGCACACATGCGGAAAATGAATAAATCAGTTTCGAGTCCCCACTGATTAAAATTGAAATTTATCACATTTAGAGAGTTTTATCTTAAATTTATAAAAGTTTATAAATTTTTATATCTATTGAATGGATTGGAGGAAAACAGAAACACATTTTTGTATGGTAAACATATTAGTTCGAAAACATTTTTCGAGTGCTCGTTCTTATGTTTTCATTTGAACCATTGTCATTAGGATCTTGACTAAATTAGTATTCCTGTATCATGGTCGATAACAATGATAACTTCTGCATCTAGTGAACCCACGGATACAACATAAAGCAAAACTGTTTATCTACTGAATAAACAATCGAACAAGATGGTTAGCAATGCATTCACCAGTCAGATTTGCAAATACCTTACTGGAGATTAGATCACCATACATCTGTTTGAATTAAGTGGGAAGAGCTTTGTTGAGGATACACATTTAATCTAATACAAATAAGTGCATCAATCCTAATTAATAAATTGTTAGTTGCACTCAGAAACATTTTTTTTAAATCATTTCAAATGTCATTTGAAGATCATCAACTCATAAAATTAAATTGAAACAAGACGGACAAAATTTTGTCACAAAAAATAAATAGGAATTAAATATAAAATTTATATTTCATGACACCAAAATTGGATTTTAATTTGTTCCAAGTACTCGTACTTGAAGGCGAAATTGAAAATTGGGTAGATGGTGATAAAAGAGTGACATTTGTTGCTTTAAATGGCAAATTTAGCGTCATCATTCAGGGACGATAATTTCAAGACTGGCTCTCGCAGACTTTGCCACGCGGAAGTGCATTATGCCGGTACGAACGAAACATAACTTCGCGGTTTGTATTATGATAAAGTAGTCGTTAGGTAGTGAATTAGCGTGAACAGGACCAGTGCCGGCGTCTCTGGAGAGACAGAGGCGGAATCTGCGGAACGACACTAATTACGAGACAAGTTTTAACTACTCCACTGGTGGACAATGCGTTATCCTTCATTTTCACTGTTTCTAATATATTCCTCCCACGAGTACGTAACGCAGCCTCTTTCTCTTCATCTTATCTACACTTCGCTTGCTCGCGAGAATAATGTGAATTAAGCTAACTTTTATATATAACGCTTGGCGGCCACGCAAGTTCCGCTGTTTTGTTCTTAAACTTTTGTACGATCAGCGTCATTGAGCCGTCAACGACAACAATTTACATCCAAAAATATATGAAACAAGTATCAAAATAATGTAATAATAGTACTCAATAACAGTTCTTCACAATTTCCTTTAGTGCAGGACAAAGCTCCTCACGTGTGAATATTTTATTTGGTTATTGACGTCCCTTAAAAATACAAATCGGAATTTCAATTTCATCTTTAGAAACGAAATTATATCGTTCGTCCTGTGAAATCAAACTTCATTTCAAGTCAAACTTCAAGAGTTCATAAAGCGAATGTTGTATAAAGGAAGAAACATTTTATAGTCGAAATCTTTTAACGCAAGAACGATTCGGAGACGTCGCACTTTTCATTTTGTATGGGAAAAATAATTGAGCGCTATATACTCCGCGACTGGCAATAAAAAACAATGTATCTCGCAGTGATACATCCAAATAGCGAAGTTGTCTTTTAGTGCGTTTTGCCAGCGTCAAAGAAAGTAAAATAAACGCACACTTTCACGAGAGGGAAGCCAAACGAAGGTCGTTTATGAGAGAAGCATGACGTTATTGAGACATTCCTATAAAACCCTCGAGGGTCGTATCAGCGCGACACTTTGCATGCTGATGTGCAACGAGCTCTTTCGTTGCTTGCAAGCCATTGCTTCCGTTAGCTACCCCTTATCAACGCTATATACACAAACACGTATGGCACGCGCGAACGTTAAATAGGGTCGCTTTTTGTGCCCAGCGACATAATTTTAAATCAGAAAATTTACACGTTTCCGAAGGCTACTGTCTTTTTTGTCCTCTGCCAAACAATAAATATCTAATATTTGAATCAATATATCGTATATCATATCATCTTTCCTCAGGAAGAAAAAAGGGCTGGTGGCATTTTTGACGATCCTAAACCACGACCTCGAGAAGCTGACGAAGTTTTACGAAGTCGATGGTGCACCTTCCCTGGAGGCTCATCTGGATTAAGAAAGATCTTGGGCGCTCCCAAGGGAAGCACCTCCGCCTCGCAATTCTTGGTACACCCGAGATTAGAACGACACGAGGTAACACCAATCAGGCCTTTTTAAGGCCACCTTAACATTTGATAATTTGCCACTCTGGTAGGAAATGAAAAAATTTATCATTTCGTATCATGTTTAGGTCAATATCACCGGATAAGGCGTATATCAAGTTCTTATGGGGGTTCCTAGAATTGGCCTTATCACTTTAAAGCAAGATATTAGTATGCAAATTGTTCGCATTTCTACGTGGATTTATGTATTGTAAAACAACAATTTGAAGCGTGTGTCTTTGGGTGTTTCACAAAACAATGTCAAGTTCCTTTGAAGGTGTTTCCATTTTAATCCAGTGAAATTAATTGAATTTCGTTGACAACACGAGAAAGAATTTTTGATATATCACGTTGTCTTTGCTTATCACCACGTATCAACTTCTTTTTTTATTGGATTCAATATTTTTGAAAAAAAAAAAAAAGTATCGCAGTAATCTAGAAATGAGTGACATTTATTTCACTCGATGTTAAACAAATCGATTAGGTGTCAGCAACTTTTCATGACTGTTTGTCGTGCTGAATCTGACAGCTATAAAACAAATCGTCAATGAATGAAATATTTTTGTATCATGTTAGAACGTGACTGACCAATGTTCAAAAGACCAATATTAATTTTTTATTTTTTCATTTTCTGTTCTTTCCCTCCGGACAATTTGAATTCAGCGATGAACTTAATTTACAAGTTTCGACATAGTGCGTAAAATGTTGGCGAAGCGACGTCGATGATGTGAGTGTCCAATCGTCGCCCACGCATCCGACGTTTTTTTTTTCATTTACCTTTTTTGCCCAACCGAGTGGCATATAACAAAAAAAAAAAGAATTCACCGCACACGTCAAGTAAAACAACCAAAAGGGCCGAGTGGCCGTGCGACATCTCGTCGGTAAAACGGTTTCGGTGATTTTTTTCTCGGTCACGTGTTCGCGTGACAGCTTATACGGTATCCTGGGACAGCTCGACGAAGCGTGTCACGTGATGTTCATTGTCAGCCCGGCAAGAAAGGAAGTCGTACGTTTCTTTGTCCGACATTTCATGACAAGTTTGCAAGACGTGATGAGTGATGCGGAGTGCACTGAGACACCCCATCGTCATTGCCAAAAGTCCGAAAAAATGTCCCACAACACGCTCACCTAATGCGGCGTCAAATTTTAAGATAATTACACTCTAACTGAAAAAAACAGACGATACATTTTTATAACGACACTGCTTGTTCGCCCACGTCAAGAGGTTCCCAAGCATAAATAAATCCCCTGACAGTGATTTGAAAAAAATTTTCCAGACTGATGACCATAGTTTTAACCCTGGTTTTTTCTGCGACGTACATCGTAATTCAAAGTTCATAATTATTTTATGCACTAGAAACTTTTTGTTTTTCGTTAAAATGATTATAATTTCTTCCCTTTTTTTTTGTTTGAATTCACAAAGTCGCTGAAATGGAAACACGGATACCTTTTTGGATGTTACAGCAAAAAAACCCGGAGAGAATAAATCAAAAAGAAAAACAGAATGATGGATGTGCAAACATTTTTAGCGTGATTGGAAAGGTTTTTGCGTTCGAATCCTCTGATCAGCTAATCCTAAATATTTGACATTCATGAAATAGAGATAGACGATATTATTGGAATGGCATGACTTAAGCATGACGATCGGACAATCGCTCAGATATCATCGACAAATCTCCGTCGCCTCTAATACGTACGTAATTGAAATTCTATTGAACAGTGAAATTTTATTGCGCGTGACTTAACTCAGAAATGGACACTCGCTCTCAAGTTAGTTGCCATTTCGCATTGCACTCACATCGATATTTAGCCCATCCTTCGAAGTAGTCTTGAGCTTCCTTGCCCTTTGAATAAGTCAAACACTCATGAATAAATGGAAAGGCTTGCGAATGCACCCTCTTTCCTCCGTCTTGTTATGTGTCCGCCATTAAAACCCTCTCATACCAGTGTTTCTCATGGAAATTTCCGGACGCGTTAGAATTACCATTGAATAATCGGACGATGCACAATACCTTCACATTCGACGTTGATATCTTATAAAAATTGCTCCCTTTGAGCATTGTACGTATACACAAAATCGATTATCAACTTGTTAATCAGTGACACCGTAACCTCCTTTCATAACAGCCAAAGGCTTTTTTTTATAGTCACATCAGATAAATTATTCATTAGATAATAATTGCAATCATAATAATGTAATTCAAATGATAATTAACTTCTTATTAAAAAAATTGATTCTTAATAGATTTTCGATAGATTTTTCTTCGGAGTTCTTTGGTACCATTACAATTTCATTACGTTTTATGGGTACCACTTGCAATGACTTCAACTGACAGAAGACAATCGATGAAACAAATGCCGCGAATCACGACCATAAATGGCAAGTTTTGCAATGGCGTGCATTCGGGCCCAAACGTGCCAATCTCGTTAAAGAGTGGCGTTAGCACGAAACATGCTATCGACCGAACGACTTTTCGTCACTCCGCGCGATGAGGCTGAAAGCATTCCACTCGACAAATTGAAACGAATTAAATCGACTTTGAAAAGAAGCGCGCCATACTTATAGCAAAACAAAGTAGACGAAGAATGGCGCGCAGTCTTCTCCTCTCTGCAGGATCAATTTTTTTCATTAAATTTCTGACTTTGTATGCAGTTATCCATCAAAAAGTGCAACAACAAGTAGTTCCTTTTGACATGCATAACTCACGCAAGATTTGATCCTGGTACGTCACTAACAATCAATAATAATTTTGCGGATAAAACAAAACAGAATATATCTCCAATGTTTATAGTAGAAGAGCACCGATATTAAAAGATCCAAAGAAAAGATCAGAAATGTTGATCTTAATTTTTGTCACCAGAGAATTTCTTCATATTTATCACCTTTTTGCATTTTCTTTGTCAATTATTGTATATTTTTCAGACCTTTGCGTTGTTTAAATCCTTTTTTTGTATTTTTTTTCCTGCTTTGACAAAAATTATTGACACTTTCGAAGTCATCAAATTGATCGAAGAGATCAAAATGATATGCCAAAGTGAATGGCAAATTTCAAATTCAGGTTTGGGTGAGAAAACAGGTATGAATGTGAATATTTTGTTAAATGACAAAAAAATGTATTTACATTTTCGGTAAGGTAGTCAGTGCAGTCATTTTGACATTAATTTTTAGCTCATTCTCCCAACCTATTCCACACAACTGAACAATTTGCCCATGCGCCAGTGCTTTCGTAAACACTAACACACTCGCGCACTACTTTCATTGTCGCCTCACCTGTAGACAATTAGTGACGATGTGCAGAGATGGTGTAATTTTTTTTTTGGTGTGATAAAAACAGGCAATGACAATATTAACATCCATTTAGTTTCGAACATATATTTTAACGCATCATATTTATTGTTACTAATATTATCATTATTATCATAATTATGATTAATAATATTATTATTTCAATTTACCGCGCCTCTGGCAAGCCAACTTGGCTTACACGAAGTTTGAGAAAAATATATAATCTAATTTTCATTTGATCGATATTGATGATCTGATGCAAATTCGTCCACTATCCAAGTGAGAACAGAGCGTGCTTCATTTTCAGTTATAGAAGACAGTGAGACCACTTGTCCTTTGAAATAGTTAACAGTCTTTAATTTAGGAATCCAAGTAAACGGACTGGTAATAAGTAAAGGCCAAGAATAACGAGGGAGTTGAAAAGTTAGCAGTGATTTGAAGACCAATTTATGCATAAAACAACGCGCTGGTATAAAAAAATGCCTAGTCGTAAAAACACAGACATCGGGAAGGAGAAAAAAATGAATTTGTTTAACGAGTGAATGACACTAGAGTCACGAGCAAAGCGAGGAACGTCAACTACAAGAGCAGTCGAGATTCGCGAAAGGCCGCAAGCGGTCGCAATTACTTCATGAATAATTCCAAGCACGACAAGTTTTCGCCAAACGAAAAAGGAAGCCAGGCGCGAAGTGGTGGCTGCTTTTCTCGTCTGAAACAATCGCACGAATTACGTCTGTTTGTTTTATCGCCAATGTGTATTTATTTCTCACGTTCAATCTAATGCGAACAATAATATTTTTGTATTATCGATTGGCCGATAAATGTGACCCTCATCGTGCCGACGCGTTAGCAATGCGCGAGAGAAATCATTTCAGTTGCGTTGAGTTGCGTCTGTGTCCCATAAACCGTCTGTGTAATCATTTCTCCGTTGCATGACGTATTCATGAGAAAAAACGACTTGTAAATTCCATAAAAGAGCATTTTACGAGAAGCTTTCTTTGGCAGTGATTCTAATACAGATTCAACGCGGAATATTCATTTTGCATTCACATTTCCCGGGATGCTTCTAAGTCGTCACTGGTTTAGTCTTACATTGAACATTCGTCCGATAAATTTAAAGTAAAAATGCACGCCGAGAGAAAGCTCCTTTTATTACGGCCGCTTCACCGGGAACACCCACATTCAAAATTTAAGTCCGAGCAAAGAAAAGCTGCGACAATTTAAATTATACTTGAGAAAGATGCGACGTGTTTTCCTGTTAAGCGACCAAACTAGGAAATTCGAAGGTAAAAATTGTCCGTCTGCCCGTATTTATGGTTATACTACTTGCATTTGCATCAACATAATTCAATTGCTTACGCCTCTGTTATTTTCCAAACGAAACTCGATAGTATGGCAATAAAAAAACAATTACATTTTCAATTGATCGGCTGACTTTCATTGAACGTTCGATTCCAATTTTAATATTGCCATTTAACGAGTTTTACGAATGAAAAATTTGGTTCCGTTTTTTTCTATAGAGGTAATTTCCGGATGCAAGTGATATAAAACAAGCCAATTCAAACGAAACTTCACCTCTGTGCGGCTGATTAGAGAATTAATGAAATCAATACATTGTCGTGCGGTCCAGATAACACTTTTCTACTTTACAAGTAGTTCTAATGAAAATTCGATTGGTTTCGTTCGGGCACTTAATTTATAACGCAAATAAATTTTCCGTAGCAACGAAACAAGTGTTTCATGTCGCGTCGCCAAAATAGAGGTCCCGATATAGAACTACGATTTACAGCGCACAGAGTTGAACACTGAAAAACTTTGACGCAAAATTCACCTAATGAAGATTTCAAATTGTTCAGATGGGCGCATTAAGGCAAGTTTTGTATGATCACTTATCTAGAAACGAGTTGAAGAGAAAATTTCGATCAGAGTGAAATGTCTCACTGAAACGTTATGATGACAAATAATGTTGTCGTTTTTTACTAGCATTATCGAAATTGCATCGATGTCAATCTGTCAATGTTTGGGAGCACGAAACATTGCATCGGAGAGAGAAAGAACGAAAGATAGAATTGTCATCAATCTATCATCTCATTTCCTGACATTTTTTTTCCGTCATGTCAGATTCGAAACGATGCCAAAATTGTTGAATATTTCTTGTAAGAGATTGTATCGTGTTTGGGCTGTACTGTAATTGTTGCGAGATAAGCTGCGAGAGTCACAATTAAATTTAATTACGTAGTTCGCGTAGATACGACGGAATGTACGTGAGATTTCACAAGGGGAATTATACTTATTTATAATTACACTGTGTCGTAGCGGGGCCTACGATTCAGAACCAGTAAAGTGCCACTGCAGCTGACGTTCGCCGGGGATGTAAAATCGTAAACCATGAAAAATCGTTGGGGATTCGGGCATAATTGACGTTCGCTTTTGGGGTCATGGTAAATTCTTCGGTGTCAGCTTCATAGCAGACCTCGTGTTCTACGTGATAAGTTAGTGTAATCAAGCCTGAGTGTCCGTCGCGTACGTGTCACGGCATACCAGCGACTGCGCCAGTGTCATGCACCTCTTGCATATTTTATTGTCAGGTCACAGGGATCATTTTATGCGCAACTCGATTGATGCGTTTATTGTAAGTTCATCAACCCAAAATTTGGTCTGCAGAATCGTCAAATTTCGCCGAGCAAGCATTTACACAAAGTCATGCCATTTAGAGCACTTTTCAACGACCTCCCTCTTCGTTGCAACATGAAATTCAAACTCACTCAGCGAAGTCACAAAGGTGAAAATTAAATTCAAATTTCATTATGAAAACTCTGCGCTTTGCGCATGCAAGAACGTACAAAAAAATCAGACATCTATTTGTATTGTTTGTTTGTGTCCTCGTAAAACGTACACCAATTGTGATCGTTCTTATGAATAATTTATAAATATTTTTAAATGAAAACGCTCTTCTGGCACATAGTAATAAAGTTAACAGCTCAAAATGATATCTTGTTAAACAGCGCGTCCGTAGTTGGACTTATGAATTAGTTAATTAATCTGATTTTAGTTATCCGCATAGGCTCTGGGTGACCTGTTCTTTTGAGCTATTCAGAGGTCTGACAATGCGCTGACCAGCACCACTCGTGCCAAGTATTTGAAAACAGCTGTTTCCGTGTCGCAATTCGTCGGAGCACCTGTTTTGTTTGATACGTCCAGTGGATGCAAAGAATGTAAAATCGGAAACTAGATTTGTACAGATACGAGCCAATATTGATCTGTGCGTCATTGGCAAATATTGGTGAAGCCAACACTGCCTGGTGTTTGGCTAATCTCCACGTGACCGTGACTCGCCAGACGCCTTCAGCGAAAGAGTCCGTCACTTGGCTCTCAAGAATGGAGCTAATGGAAAGTTTACATTTCCGCAAGGCAGGTCGTTGATTTTTCAAGCTCACTTGGCCGAGATGCGGCAAAAGTCCGTTGTGGTTGAGTCACGGCGTGAATGAAAAAAATTAACTCCCGCGGCTTCAAGAAGTTTCCTCGGGCTGTTTATGTCTCTCTTGATGAATTTCAAGGCGCGAATTAAAATCGACGTAAATGCGTGTCAATTACCCCGAAACGAGCTTTTTTGCACAAAGCTTGTTTGTACAATTATAAATCCGGATTTGAAACTGGATATTAATTGCTTGTTAATCGAAACATTGCATTACAAAAGTTTGGAAATTTTATCATCTTAAAAGGTGTTTTAAAAATTTTAGGAACGACGTGCACGCACCTTGAAATTGACTTCTTTTTCAAAGTCTTACAAGTAGTGTATTGGGACACTCATCCTGCCAGAATTGCTTCATTCCTTTTTAGACACTGCAAGCTTTTCTTATGAATTTCTCGAACCAGCAGACATTGAAAAAGCTTTCTCCTATTTACTTAGCATCTTCTTCAAAATGAAATTTCACAACATAACTTCTTTACAATATGGTTTTATTTCATTTTTTTTTCTCGTGTCTCCCGCGACACCTTCTCTGTTATACACTTTTTTATTCACACTTTCCACAACTATTGTTTTGTCTTCAAAGGAAACGTCAATCTACGCGAATTCAGATTCATCGCGAGAACAGGATTATTTGAATAATCAAAGGATTTTATTTTCGTCTGATTATGCTTGTAAGACGTGAAACAATAACAATCTCCAAAGGCTACAACAGAAATACTTATTCGACGATCCAAATTATTCAAAACACTTTCAAGACATCAAAATATTTTGCTAACAATTGCCAAAATATTTTAATGAAATTATTTTATAATTTAATAAAGTTATTTTCATTTTGGGATGGCCTTTGTAGAGCCTGATTAGTCTGAAAGGGCCGGTCGATTATATTTTTTCTAAGGTGGATCATGTGGTCAGTCGACACAGATCAACTTCTGAATTCAGTAAACATTGTGCCAAATCGAAATGTCTGAAATGTGCTGATTAGTTGAGCTTTCCATGGATTATCATTGGAAATGCCGAATTCTGATCATTAATCTCTAGTAATCTAGAGAGAAAATAATTATAAAACCGCAAGTTCTGTTTGTAATACCTTTTTGAAACAGTCGTAAAAGTGCCAAATCCAAGTGTAATCCGTAAAAACCTCGGTTCGATCTCATTCGAAACTGTGAAATCTATTAAATATACTGTTGCAAGAGTACTTTGCCTAATCAAAGCGTGAAATATTCCTGAGGATGACGCTTGTGGAGTTTCAAATAAGTCACCTGTTCATTTTCAGACAAAAGCTCAGCTGGCATCAAACAGGATTGTTTTTAATTACAAAGTTATGGCAAATCTCATAACCACTAACCAGGTGACGGCTTGTGCTAAAAACTTTAAGCAGACTGAAGTGAATGTAATCTCAATTTAGGTAACATAAAAGCGAGACATCTTATTTTACGATACGACATTTACATGTAATACATGTAAACTAAACACATCGTACACATATTTCTCATATTCTCATATAGAAAGGGAAGGAATATATATAACGCATAGTCATAAGCGTGTTAAACGCCGGCTTATACGGCAATATAGAAAAGAAAACCGACTTAAAAGCAACATAACAAAATTTTTCTTTTGTTGAACAGTCAGATTGATAAACAATTCATTTGTGATGTATTCATTTTTCACAAAATGTAGCTACAAAAGTTGATATGTGTAGAATGTAAATAAACTAGGAACTTATATCTAATCGTATATACATATATACATAATAATGTATATACCCAAGTAAACATGTTTGTGTGGTTCCATTCATAGGCCGTACACTGAAAAAAATTATAATAAAAATAACTATAATTTATGGCAATCCAGATATATCGTGTAACACCTAAAAAATCTAATTACAAACGTTTAATAATATTTATAATATGGTATAGTAATTTTTATTATACCCCATAGTAAAATTTACTATAATTATAGTAAGAAATGTAAGAATATTATAGAATAATTCGTAAAAGGTGTAAGATAAGTCTCGATTACTATATGTTAAAGTAATTTTTATTACAAGTTTTTTCTCAGTGTATATGGAACATAAATGGCACATAAATGAGACATGGGTGATTCTAAGAGAAATATTCATTGTAAAAAAACATTTTATTGAATTGAAATAATATAATTTTATGTATTTCACAGAAGGACGCAGTGAAAGGTGAAAAGTGAACAGTGAAATGTTGACACAGAATAATGAAAAAAAGATAGTGACCATTGAAAAGTAAAAAGTGTTCAGTCAAAAGTGTACAGTGAAAAACAGTGAAAAGTGAAAAGTGTCCAGCAAAAAGTTAAAAGTGAGAAGTGTTTAATAAAAAGTTTACAGTGAAAAGTGAAGAGTGTTCCGAGAAAAGTGAAATGTGTACAGTGAAAAGTGAAAAGTGTTCAGTGAAAAGTGTACAGTGAAAAGTGAAGTGTTCAGTGAAAAGTGAAATGTCCAGTGAAATGTGAAGTGTTCAGTGAAAAATGAAGTGTACAGCGAAAACTGAAGTGTCCAGTAAAAAGTGTACAGTGAAAAAGTGAAGTGTTCAGTGAAAAGTGAAGTTTCCAGTGAAAAGTGCAGTGTTCAGTGAAAAGTGTTCAGTGAAAAGTGAAGAGTGCATAGGGAAAAATGTACAGTGAAAATTGAAAAGTGGTGAAATAGTACCCAAGGGTTAGAATTTGATGAATTTGCTGAATTTTTTTGATTCAAAAAGCTTTGTGCCTAAAGTTAAGAAATTGAAGAGACAACTTTCATCCATTAGAGTGCAAGACAGAAATAATTAAACAAGTGAGTCGATCGATTTTTCAAGATATAGAAAAATGATAAGATAACAAAAATGCGTTTTAACAGAATCATTTTTAAATGAAAATTGACGTTGATGCTGTTCGGCCTTATTGGTCATTAGTTAACTAGGCATAAAATCATAGCTCGATCACAAAATAAGATTAACTGAAGAACGGAGCAGCATCGATGTTAATTTTTAGTTCAAAATGTTCTATTAATATGTAATTTTGTTTTTTTTTTACCTTTCGTTTTTTTCGATAATTCGGAAAATTCAATTTTAGTCATAAAGCATGTTTACAGCAAAAATAATGTTTTAAATGAAACGTTTTTGTAGTGACTTAAACATTTCAAAATGTTTTCCTATCTCATTAGTATTGTGAACATTTTGGAATATTCAAAAAGTGACTACAAAAACGTTTCATATAAAACATTATTTTTCGCACTGTTGAAATCAAAAAACGTATCAATTCAAACATCTGAAATTAGATGTCAGATGTCTATCAAATGAAAAAATAAGAAATCATCTTCACTAATATCTTTTTTCTGTACGTTTTTGTGATTTTTTCATTTTTCAAATTCCATCGTCCGAACTTTTAATGACATTTTCTGCATCCGGCATGAGGTTTTTGAACCACTTGATTCAGAAAACTGAAACGAGGTGAAAGCTATTCGCTGAGCCCTCCACATTGAAGTCAAATCGAATCTACCCAGACGACTAGCATGCAACGAGAATTTGTTATACGTTTAATCAACGTTAATTCCGCATATCGCTGTAAAATTGATGCGATTTTACCTCCGGAATAATCACTATCTACTTCTTGTGCAACTGATTGCAGATCAGCGGACACATTCCCGAACAAAAATGCCAACACTTTTTATCATCTTCCAATTATTAATTTACGAGAATCAATAATATTATTTGCCGAGCGGAATTTGATATCTAGTTTATTGACGTACTTCGTGGATAAAGTGAATTATGCATGGTTCGTTGAATCTTTGGAATTTTATGAGAATGTGGTGGGTCACACGTGGATGGTTTCATCGTATTTCGCAAAATTGAAATACTGCGTAAAATATTCATGCCGAATACTAATGAATAAAATAGTGCTGTAAATGTAATTTCCGCCAGTGCGCATTTATTCTTCCAATTTTGTGGCTCGTGGGGCAAGCTGACAAGCTTTCTTTACTTGCACACGATGATTCCTTTTTTCGTTCCGTTTCAAGGCCTGCGAATTCGAAGGGATTCTGCACTGGTCCAGTAACACTTATTGCAACATCTCGCAGTAAGAGGCGCAGCCGAAAGAAACGCTTCGATGCTGTTTTGTATCATTCCTCGAAAAGTTTTGCCCCGCGGAATAACGGTGGCCGCAGCACATGAAAAGGGAAGTCTCTCTGCAAATTATAATCGTACCACTTACCACAACTAGCATTTCTCTCTAGCTCTACATTAAGTTCTTATATATTTGCCGCTGCCGCCTCGTCTCTGAGCATAATTTCGAGCTTTCTCTTTCTTCCATGTTATGTTTTCCTTTTAGTTTAGCTTTATAACTGTGTTTGCCACAACGCACGCGGAAATTACGACAAGACTTTGTTCAGCGACACACAAATGTACGCCAATTGACAAGCGCAAATCAAAAACCCGCGAGCATGCAAATTGTATCATACAAGATGTTACGGTTATATAATAATACGTAACAATGATGACATGCTGTAACCTTCCCCGTGTAAGACTTTAACAGATCTTGCTGTTCAGTGAATCAAAACATTCATTATGAAGCAATTAAACGTGAACTGTGAAATTCATTAAATCCGTTATTATGGTGATTCACAAAGAGTGCGCTTTTGATTAGAAATAATTATGTTAACTTATGATCAGATCTCAAAAAATCGTAGATCTGATTCTCTGATTAATTATCAATGATTATAAGGTTCTCATGGTTATAAGGTTTTTTTGCATTTTTGATATTCTTCTGCATTTTTTCAAATTTGGCCAGAAACACTGATGCCGTGTCTCCTGACAAATAATATTTTCATCATAATAGTGTTGTAAAAAACAAAAAAGAAAGGAAATTACGGGTCCAATATTCAGCATTGAAAAAAACATGACACTAAACATGACATTGGGCTGGCAAGTTTTGTTTATATACAACACTATTACAAAATATTATTTGTGTACATTTTAACACACACTATGCTGTTCTTTATTAAACACTATTTGCAAGTTATTGTTCACAGATTGTGAATTAGAAATTATAGAATAGTAATTAGTAAGTTTGTTTACTTCTGACTTAGTTTTGTTTTTTCAACGAATCATTTTATTTGTTATTTCAATCACCTCAATTTCTTGTTTACCAGACAGAAGTTTCAACTCATTTTTCCAATAAATGATACATCTTCTCAAAGCCATATTTTTAATAATTTCATTACACACTTTTTTACAAAATGATCAATACAGAGAATTTTTTAAAGAATTTTTCTCTATTTGAGGAAAATTCTTTATCAGATTCTCAGGCAACTTAAAATTGTGTATTATTTGATGTTCAGAGGAATCAAACTAGAGAATCTTTTACGTGCTCAACAAAGTGTTAGCAGTATTGTAAGCAAAAAAAAAGTTAAATTTATACCTTGAAAAGACGTTCACAGGCTATAGAGACCCCCTCTGTTTTGCGTACTAAAGCAATTGCTCACATGTAGTTTTGCATGCAAATGCCTCGGCATGGTGCAATTTTGAAATCCTTTTTTTCCGTGAATAAAATAAAACAACCATCGATTTGAGTCTACGAAACCAAAATAAATTTGTTTTCAAAAAAAAAAAAAAAAAGAAAAAAATGTTTATCAATTTTTTCCATATGAGTTTTCGTTTACAGTCCGATGAATTTTTTATGACCCAACGCATCGTGACGAGAAATTTGTCCCGAAATTTCATCCGCTTTTTGCGCGCTAAATTGTAAATTTCACTAAATTGTAAAATTTGCAGAAAATTACGTCGAGTCAGAGTAGCGCGGCTTTACAGGCTGATTTTACTGCATCCGAGTTTACGCGAAGCTGCAGCGTACAGATATTAGATATTGTATAAAAAAAAGTAATAACACGTCGGTTGTGTGCGTGCCGACACAACATACTTTGCATCGCAATTCAACAAAGCCCCAAGAATTTTATACGTATCGTGTTGCGCGCATGCATCGCGCAGGTTAACAGCCCGAAGTTGTCTCTGTTTTGCCTTTAGTGCCGGATTAGAGCAGCTTCAGTGGAATTCAGAGGTCGCTTAATCATTTTCATTACTTGACGCTGGCAGCGTGTGTCTTGCACATTCGCGAAACCAGTTTTTGTGTGTGCACACGCGCACAATCGCGCCGTACAAACAAGCGCTCAGCAAAAGTTAACAATATGTATCTTGCGTCCCATTTCCGAAAATCGTCTTGTTTCGCTCGCTCGAAGTGAAAACGCGAGCACCAAATTTGAAGAGGGGGGAGGGGAAGGGCGTTTACAAGCATCGAAGCTAAATACGCTCGTTGTCTGCTTCGATTAGAGTCAAGTTGCCGCGAATCGTGGAGAAAATGGCCGCGCCCGCACTTGATGCAAAGTGCCAGTTAGTGTAATTGCGATTTGCTAAACTCCAACCGATCATTCGGTATGTTTATCTCGCAGTTGTCGGCGCGCACCCGATGTCTGGTAAATGCCGAATAATTCGACGTCATTGCTAATTTCTGATTGCTATAGTTGATCCCAATACGAGTCCATAATGAGACGGCAACATTCTTGAAACAATGACAGTCAATTTATTTTCATTTGCTGTAACATTCAGAGGTACCCGTTTTTGATCCCTTAGAACTCTATTGGAACTCGACTATCAATATCCAAATACTTCTTATCTCCGTTGCTAGCTAATATTTGTATCTTTGGGTCAACCCACTCCGGAACTTTGACTAGTATTTTAATAGAATCCGTCCGTTGAGGATCGATGAAAAATTGATTCCAAAAAGAAAATATGTTTAATGAAGTAGATTATTTGTTTTAAAGTAGTTGTGCAAACCAAAATGTTTTTGTAGTTAGATATACTGTTGAAATGAAAATTCAGTTTTGCTTCGATTCATATTCAGTTAGTCTTACATCCAGTCAGAAAAACATTACAGAATCATTCACTGTGCAACGTAGAAGGTAGAGTAGACTGTCAAAGATGAAAAAGTGACTAGATAAAAAAAATGGAAACTGATCATAAATTATAACCATTGCGAATGTCAGGTTTGAACTTGACGAGAGGCAAAAGTTTTACGGTATGTAATATTGGCTTGAACAGACCGATTCGAGCAGGTTGACGCTCATTTTTCATTCTTTAATTAGAGTTTCGAGACTTGAAAATTTGCTAATACAAATGAGAAAGAGATTGACTATAATTTAAAGGCCAGACCGTGGTTCAGATTTTAATAACTAGGCAGACCTATGCGCAATGAGAAGCTGACAAATGGCCCAGCGACATGGCTAGAAGCAGCAACATCGATCCCACAATTACCGTTTCCTTTCATCCTACCACCTTGTCTCTTCCTCGCTAATAATGGTATGTCATTTTTTAATAAAAAAAAAATCTTGCTTCCATCAGACTTTGAGAAATTCGACTTTTCATCATATACCTTTTCTTTAAAAAAAATATAACTCAAATCCTTGAAAAATCTTTTTTTTATCCCGATCCACTCGTGAATTTATTTCAAGTATGGCCTGAATAGCAAACTCAAACATGGATGGTCTTTTCAATACAAATTCAATATGAATGAAAAAAGAAAACATAAAATCAAAGCGGGTAAAAATTGTTCGCTCTGTTTTACCTGATTATCGTTGTCCATCGGAGCCCCATCGCCGTTAACATAGTTTTCACGTATAATGAGTTTCTAATTCACTTTGAGTAGTCCATCATAATCCATCCTTCACTTTAATTGAAATCTAAAACGTGCGCAGTAAACGCAAGTGTACATTATTTTACAAAGAGCGCAAGAAAAACAAAAAAAAAAGACCGGAGGCTACGAACAAGAAATAAAAATTCCAAAAATATAAAAGTGTAAAAATAATTGATCGACTTTTCCGCGCGCGCGGCACTGTCATCTAATATTCGCGAGCGTCACACAAAAGAAGCTACAAAATTGATTTTTACACGTGACGGGGAAAAAGGAAGCGCGAAAAGCCAAAAAGGCGAGAGGAGGTAAAAAAAAGCGAGTCTCCGGCATTTGAAGCTCTCTCAGGAACGAATTTCGCATCGAACTGAATTTCAAGAAAAGAGGAGAAGCTTTAATGTATGTAACGTAGAAAGCGGCTCGGTATAATATCGGATTACTAGATCCCGTTTCGTCATTTCTCTTGTCGAGGCGGTGTGAAACGAGCAGGAAATAAGAAGAGATGTGTATAGAGTATCTGGTTGACATTACGTGTTGAAAGATCACACACAAGTTACACGCGAGGCAACGTTATTTGGGGGACGCGGTGTAAAAAAAAAATAGAAGTGCAACATTAGGGGCTCGAGTATTTACCTTTCAGGTGGCTCTTATCGAAATTCAGGCGAATAGGCTTCGAGTTTTCGATCGCGAAGTGTGCGGAACGTCGACTGGAAAAAGGGTAAATAAAAGAGGCAGTGGAAAGAAAAGCGGATCGACTCATCGACCCATTAAGCGTCGTATTTCACGAACCAGGTACTAACAACAGAGAGCAAGACAGAGAAAGAGAAACGTGAGAGGGCGAGAGAGCGCGCGATGGCTCATGCGGGATGGCACCTTTTACTTTCCGCAAGAATGATCTCGAGGCCTCTTCACAAAGGCGCCAGCGGCGCCATAAAAAGGGCAATTTGGCGAACGCGAAGGCGACGATTATAGTCGTATCGACGATACCGCGAAAAGTCAATGATCGATCGGCCGACTGCACCGGGCGAATCGCGACAAAGCCGTCGTTAAGTTGGGCTGTTGCGCATCGATAATGTAGGTGCAACCGTTTTCCCATATTTGCCGCTCCGCTGTCGTTTGCGTTTTATTGTACAAATTCGACGATTATTTTATTCAGGAAGATGACGTGCGATTTTTATTGCGTCACACCTTTTTAGAGATGGAAGTTTTTAGGCACTGGAGACGGAATTGCATCCAGCGGTTCGACGGTGGAATTAAAATTTTTGAATGAAGTCCGTCACGTTATGGTATTAACTTTTTATCCGTGAATGGTAAGAATAATCAAGGGCTGTACAAAATAATAGAACCGTCTCATTGTCAGAGTGAAGAAGGATTTATTAGATTTACTTAGCGAAAATTAAAGATGGTAATCAAATGCCAATCTTAATAAAGATTTAAAATATAAACTGATCAAGACGAGTGGCTCTTTTTTGATCTCATCCATAAATTTAATTTTCTTTCATTACATTTAAGGCGTTCATCTCATTAAATACGTGGGTATGAAACATTAAAAAAGATGCATATTAAATATAACCCCGACATGTTTTCCATTACAGTTCATATCTAATTTAGTGAAAATTAGACCTATGCTCGTGATAGAAATAAAAAAAATTGTGTCAAGGATTTTATTGATAGCACTTTATTTATACAATGACATTGCAGGAACGAGATGATGCGTCGAAAATGTGATTAGGAAATCATGCTTCGTAAAACATCCATTTTTTCATTGCCTGATTATTGAAATGATTTTATAACTATCTTTTATAACTATAGTGAGATTATGTTTGAGGTATTTATGAACCGATAAAAATAGCCGTCGCGTTATTATGCCTTCACTTAGATTACCATCTTGAATATTACCAGCGATTCAATTTTTATATAATCATTAATTTTCACTTTTCAGGTGCCATAACATACGAAAAAGTATCAAAGAGGCAGTAATGTAATACTATTATAAGTCTTACACTTAATAGATGGTCATGAAACTTTTGGCGTAACTCAAACTAAATTAAAAGTGAAATTAATAACAATTTCCGTCGAGATTCGTGATCATACTTTGTAATAAATTGTCCAGTGAAAAAGTATTCGAAAAAATGTAGAGTGCCTTTTAATATTGCAGCTGAAACATTATAATGAAAATTAAAACAGTTTCGAACATTCCAACTATACCAGAACGGAATCGCGAAACCAAGACACACTTTATTATAACCACCTCAAGTGATGTGTGTATGAAAACTCGTTGGATATGAACGAAACATAGGCTGATTTAAAGATAAATCAACATCCAATCATTAGCAAACAGCCGGGACGCTTTATTCCCCTGTTTTTTGATATCGTGCCATATTAATTTTACTTTTAATTAAATACCGTACGCGAAAGTAATCGCATAGAATGCAATAAAAAGTTTTCGTCGACAAAAAAGTTCTTTATGGGTTACTAATAGACTGATCAAATTCACTATGGAACAGTTTGAAACGGTGCTCGAAGTAAAATATCACATTATATTTGAGTTTCGAAGAAAAAAATATTTCAAAATTCATAGATGAACGACGAGGTGTGCGTTGAAGTGATATTATCGTCGGGGCGCGCGCATTAGTTATATTTTATACCTTATTTGCTTATCAGCGAGCAAAAGCAAAGAACATGAAGGGGAATGTCATTAACTGCAAAGCAACAACGCATTCCACATAGGAATCCCGAGACCTGCCCAATTTATTATTCTCATAATCGGTCGCAATCGGTACGTCACACAATGGCCCAGCGCGTGGCACAACAGTGTGTGTTTATAGAATTTATTGATGCATCGTCCTCTATTAGAATGACAAAACCGCATTGTTCGTGTAATTGTATAGTATATGTATACCCAGAAACTCATCGTTTCCTGCATGGTTCCAGTTCGATCTGCACGAGTTTAGTTGCTCTGATCTAATATGCTCGGAATCATCATTATATCGCGGCGTTATGCGACACCCGATCCCCAGACGGAATCTAGCCAAAACCAATCATTCCGCTTCCCCAATATGCGACTGGCTCGTTTGTTTTCGCCAACCGTAATGCACATTTATAACTGTCGCTGATCTTACAAAATCATTAGCAAAAGAAAAGACAAAAGTTTTTCCTCTTGAAATACTTTTCTATTGCATAAGCTCTTGCGAGTGAAAATAAAATTTTGTTGTTAATCTGCAATGCAAATCTTGTTGTTTACAAATTGTTTTTTAGTTTTTATTTTGTGTGCATATTGTTGTTAATAGAAAATCACCTAGAGCTGAAGAAGGATTTCGCAAATATCGTTGAATGTTAACGAAAAAGAGATCGTTTTATATGAATCGATGTACTATTAATCATATTAAACTACTACCATTGGACGATATAAAATTGCGGATGAGCAAACGGTTAACGCCGCTAATACTACTCGCGGACATTTTTCTTCCAACGTCACGTGCAAATAACAGAATAATCAATCAAATATTTTTTTCGTCCGATATTGGATACATTTTCAGTATTTGCCTCTTTGCGTTAGTTTAAAAAAAAGTATTATTAACTATGCGTTATCGAATAATTACATTCCATTCCTCATAAAAAAATTCTTCATATGAAATTTTCAATTGAAACAGATCAAATCACAATGGACTTTTCTTCAATTTCGAATTTAATATTTTTGTATTGGGTGTTTTGCAAGCTGGAAAATAAACGGACTAGAAAAAACGTATACAATTTTGATCAACTGATCCAATTTAAAAAACAAAAATCATCAGCGTGATGAACGAAATTAGAATAACTTTGCATCTACTTTCGAAAGGAGGAACAAAAATTGCTGCAAACATTGAATAAGATTATAAAAGCTTCGGTCCTGTTTTTAGTTGAGGATGCTAATGCTTTCTACGCAGCCGATCGGTAATTTTAGCTGCAGAACAAACTGATTTAAAAAAGATCTTTTTTTTTTTAAGAATTCGACTCTCTCAGCGAAACGAATAAATGATTATATTGAATGCAAAAAATGTTCAGTTGCTCTTGTATGTAAGAGAGACTGAAAATTTTTCTGAGCTCCGGCCTCTCGAATCTTTCACAAAGTAGCAGTTGAGGGGGAATAGTAAAAGCGTAACAGAGAATAAGATTGTCACCAGGCAAAAGTGAGATGAACTGTGACGTTTCTATAGACATTCATCATTCACGTTTCACAGTAGCCTATATTTCGCATTTTTTTTGTCTTTTATCTTTTTCACCCTTTTTTCTATTTTAGTCAGAATCTCTTTCTCTTCTTTTTCAAACGAGTAATTGAAATTTCTGTATGCAATCGGATCCCCTCAAAAGCGCGCATTCAACAAACTTTTAGCCGAGTTAAAAATTATAAACAAACCAAAAATAATCAAATTGCATAAACAAAACAACGCCTAAAGCTTGAACCACAATCCCGTTATTGAATTGAAAGTGCTTCGAATGTTTAACTGACTGTTTGAAAACAAAGAGTGCGTTTCGAAACCCTCTTGCAATAACCATTAAACGTTAATTAGAACAACATTTAAATGAATTCATAATTATTTGAATAACAAATTAACTTTCCCAAATTAATAATAAAACCTGTATTTAAAAGCTCGGATCGAAATATCGAAGCAGCATGCCAAGTGAGACCTCATCCCGAGATGTCATAATTTTAACGATCAGTGCACACGATATACGTTGGGATATATTCTCGCGGAGCATAAACAGGCTAACACCAACGAAATCGAGGAGAAAATCGTGCAGCGAGAAGAAGGGAAATATGTTGCCAGCGAACGAGATTGCACGCGTCGCGTAGTGCGCGCAAAATTACCGTGTCTCGAGTTCGCAAAGTTACTCCGTAACTCGTAATCTCGCCGACGTTTCAAACTTGGATGAAAAAGTTTTCGCGATTGCTCTGTCCCCCTGTTTTCTTAGCTTTACATCTATTTATCCGCAAGTGCATCGCACTATATTGCCCCTGCGCGAGGCACAACATCAAATTTTTATCTCCACTGGAGTGAGTCGATGCTCGCAAGGCAAACCGCCCGGAGTCGCAATAACCTTTCAGTCGTAATCAAACGTACCGTCCTTCTTCCATAAACTTATCACACCTCCACAGACGTAATTCCAACCCGACATTGCGAGCGGAGGTAAAAAGACATCCGTAAAAAAAAATAAAACATCTTCAACTGAAAAGTTGGACTCACCAATTGGAATTTTTTCCGGCGGATTGACGGAGCACACAATCGGCAAGATTGGCAGTAGCAGAAACAAGACGATCACGACACTTCTCGAAGACATTGCTAACGTCGTTTGAACAAAACCTTGACAACACTGTGAGGTGCAACAACGCGTAGAAGACGAGCCCGCGCCGGCGAGCATCGTCCGCGCTCGGTGGTCTGACACAAACTGGTGTTTTCTACTTGACGTAAACTCGTACAGAGCTTGAACCGCCCCAGCATCCAATCCCAAGCGCAGCTCTCCGGTCGGTTCGTCGGCCGCCCCTCGACGCCGCCGCCGCCACCGCCCCAAAGTCCTGACTCCCTCCGCCACCCGGTTCACCGCCCTGGCACCCGGTCGTCCTACGTTCCCCCGCTCTTACAGCCGCCATCAACCCCAACTAACGCACAGACTCTTCCACAACAAGGCACAAGCGCGCGACCCTTTTCACAGCGAGCGGATCATAGTGGTTATCCCAGTGTCTTGCCGTTGTTACCGACGATGCGCTTCTTACTACTTGCTTACTGCACCTCACAGTGTTGTCAAGGTTTTGTTCAAACGACGTTAGCAATGTCTTCGAGAAGTGTCGTGATCGTCTTGTTTCTTCTTCTTTTTTTTTTTTTTTTTTTATTTTAATTATCTTTTTCGAGACTTCTTGTTCTTCTTCTTTTAACCTAAAAAAAGTCATTTGAAATGTAAAAACTAATGAATTCAAGTAACACAGAATTTCACATGATTGTCGTTCTTTTTTATACATTTTTGCTGAAATAGTCATGAATTATTTACAGACAGACGTTTCCGAAATTTCGCGAAATTAGATTATTTGTCCGGGCAAATCCACAGTGTAAAAGCCACTTAAAATCATTTTTAGTAACAATCAATATTTTTTATCAAACTTGTAACAAAAAATGCCATTTTTTTTCTAATCAGGTTGAATGATTTTTACCGTGGCAAAAAAGGGGGTGGTGCGAGGAGGGTTGGTATCGCGATGATTCGGGTGCAAAATAACGCTATGAATTTTGCGGTAGCTCGAGCCTACTGTGACCGCACAGTTTCGTATTTCAGTGATTGCATTTGTTTGGTCGAAAATCGTGCGACATTGACGCTACTTTGTTTTCAGCGAGTGCTGTTATCAGTCTGCTGCATTAATTAACAATTAAGCGTGTTTGCATTAGTTGTATGTGAGGCACGCCGCGTGCCCAATTGTTTATTCCATTCCCTTCATTATTAGCATTACAAATCATCCATACTGATGTTATACTGTATACAAATTGAAATACTACGTAAATTACATTTCAGATAATCTAACGATAAATTTTACTTCTCGCCAATACGTTGTGAACAAGTTAGGATATTCTTTCAAGCGTTTGCTTACCGGGCGTGATGGAACCATTGTCACAATTATTTAGCAAATTGAAAATAAATCTGAAAGGGGATAGAAAAGTTTGAGATTAATAACCCTAACTTTCGAAGATGTTTCAGAGTAAAGTGTATATTCTCCTGTAATTAATTATCGCAGCGAAAGTTTAGGGTGTCGCGTTGAAAATGTTTATTTTTTACATCTAAATTGAAATTTGATAAAACAGTTATTACAACAGTACTAAAAAGTGATTTTAATTTCAGTGTGCAGAGTATTATGTGTCATGTCATTGCAAGCTTGTTCGCCAAGAAGGCGATTCCATTATTAAGCGTTACGCGTCAACTTTCCGCAATTTTGCATAATATAAATTATGTAAATTTTGGACCAACTTCAAACGGAAAAGCCAGAGGCACTATGATGATCTCTTTCTAGTGAGAATGAGACTCATTTACAACGCATATGCTTTTTCGACTCATTAATACTTGAATTACATTAACTTTCTTTTCGTAATCGAGTTGAAAAAAAAAATTGTGCAACCGTAGATGTTACTTTTTTATTTGACAAAAACTTTCATCGCCTTTCAGAGTTGTTTATAAATTTAATTCAAATGGCTGAGTTTCAATTTTTTTTTGCTACCGTTTACAGACAGTTTTGATTTCTGCTGATACCGATATAAAAATCAAATGGGCAAAGTCCATCGCATCGCGATTTCCGACACGTGACTTTGTCACGTTCATTTTGTGTCATAAGTTTCGAGAACGTCAGCCAAGTGTTCAGCGTCCCCTGGTTTTTTGAATTGTTTCCGCTTCATGTTACGATTCCTCTTTTTCCACAAAAATGTTTTGCTTTTTACTCTTCTTGTATGGCTTCCTCATTTTCTTTGGTACAGTCCGAGAAAATATCATTATGATCGGACGCTCTGGAAGCTAGCTGGCTCTCTAGCTCTCCGGAATTTCTGAAATGTTCGAAAATCATATCATTTTTTTATACATCATTTTATTTGTTCAATTGTTTTCATTCAATGCTTGAAGATTATTTTGTATTGTTGATTCTGAGTTTATCAAACTCTATGTACAATTTTGTTTGGATTTTAATGAAAATCTAATTTTGAATGGAACAATATTAAAAAAGAAACGTACCTTTTGTCTTCCATTCCTGATTTGAGAGCGTAACAATATGCATTCCTTGTGCTTATTTAAGGCATATTCTCTGTCTTGATATTTTGTAACCATCAAACTACTTTATAAGTAGATTTAGCTCTGAGACCCTTAAGAAGGTTCTAGTGTATATTGTCTGAAATATTGGTTCAAGTGATTTTGATTAATCTTCCAAGGTATTGTAAAGGGATTGAAAAGCAAAACAAATATACGAGTTGATTAAACCAACTTTCCAGGATATTTATTTATTAACGGCAAAAACAATAAGGTTAAGTTCTTTCTGCAATCTTGAAAATATATTTGTTTATAACAAAAAACTAAATACTGACCTTGCGTAGAAAAATCTCACGTTTCTGGGTCTGCAACATTTGGAAGATATTTGGAAACAATCAAGAGAATAAGATACACAGATCTGAAACATTTTATACACTTCAGCTGTAGGACGTATTTTGACAGTGTATAAAATATCGTTAAGAAAGGGAATTCACCGCTCACGGTTACCAACTGGGGATAAAAAAAAATAAGTAGTCTCCTGCAGAAACAATTATTGGCAACTTAGGATCCTCATCTACTGAAGGTAAGACAAAATCAGTTGTCGGTTAAAACGAAAATTTGTTTCATTGCCGATGGTAATTTATCTAATTGTTTTTCACAAAACTTCGTCTTATTGGCAGAAACTTCACTATTGAAATATCACTACAATCAATAATGTACATGCAATAATAATACAAACAATGCATTGAAAAATATAATGTTTAGTTTAAATTATTATTGTGAAATGAACTAGATCCGAATTCATCTATCAAAAAGAGATATAAAATAATTTATTGATAAAGTCAGAGATTATGTAATATCTAGTTCTATCTTTACCGACATATAATTTCTTTTTTTTTTTTTTTTTTTTTGACAACATGACTCGCTGCTTTTATCTCGACGATTTTTGTTAGTTAATCTAGCTGTTGAAGAATGTGAATTATAACAATTCTTTTATATAAAAGTTGAACAGTTTTTCTATTTTATATAAGAGCATAAGGAATGTAAAAACCTAGTATAAGTGCGGAAGGAATTAATCTCCATCAAATACCATGTTTTTATTTAAAATGAAAAAAAATGGAATTGTCAGTACACGTCTAGTTTTAACTCCAGGTTACAATATTGCTACACCGGAGCTAAGTAAAAGTATCTGTATGAAATCATTTTGTTGTTTTCCCTGCGAAACACTTTCTACACAATTATTGGCTGTATTCTACCTGACATAGTACTGCAGCATAATTAGAGCGTATCATAGTCTCAGTCATCAGTAAAATAAAAGTACCATTAAGTTTTCCAATTTTAATTGAAAAAAATGGGATTTCCTCTCTAAAACACAGGTGCAACTAAAAGAAAGATTATTTCCACAAATACGTCTAATTTCCTGGGCTCTCCTGAGTCACAATAAGGAAAAAAGAAACTCTCACAGGAAACTTATTTCAAATATTTTTTATTATTTAACATGATGTTTTTTGTTTGATCAATTTTTTAGATCTAGACGGCGATATTGAAACATTGGTGCAATGCAACAAAAACACAGAAAATCACGTACAATGATGGGATAACAAAGCTATTGTGAAATATTGTTTCACTATTAAAACGCGTTGCGCCGATGATATTGCATTCGATGATACGCACATGCGTCAATATGTGTGTACATTGCTACACTGACGACTTCTGTTGACTCTTAATCGATCAATAATTTTAACGATACTAATTCCGCCAATTATTGTGTGTGCCTAAAACATGTTTGAATGAGGAAAGCACGCAAACCATCGAACGCGTCAGTTTTATTTTCGTTCAACATTTTCATTTCCAATTAAAGTTGTTCAAAATGTTCGAAATTGTAAAAGCCGCAAAATTATATAAACCGCTAGATAAATTTAATTAAAATTTTAATTAACAATTGAACTTATTAATCCAATTATTCACCGTTGCAGGTTCTTGCTAGATGTTAAATAAAGACTGAATTTTGTGGTTCAACTAGGTCAGCCTGTGGCTGTCTACAGAAAGAATAAGAACGCACACACGTTTATTTGAAAAGCGAGCAAATAATTCATTTTTCAAAAGTCTAAAAGTGAGATAAGTTTGAATTTAAAGGTCGTAAAGCACATAATGTCACATTTGCAGAAGTAGTTTATCCTCATTTATAAAAATTTGCCTAAACATTTTTTTATTTCATTTTCTATCGTTCGTTCATTTTTTAAGTATTTTGTTTTCATTTTTATTTTTTTTGTTTTTCATAGAAATAAATTCAATTGGTACGTGAAAACAAATTTTAATTTTATTAGTAACATAAAAATAATTTATCTGCTAATCTTTTGTAATGAAATATCAACATTCACACTGTAAAAATTCAAATTGAAAAAAAAACACCTACTGATAAACTTGATTTAACAATTTTTAATAATCTGTTTAAAATCTGACGAGAAAGATTATACATCGTGCGATAATTTTCCGCAGTAAACTTATCGACATCTGCACCTGTTCTCAATCACGGTGTGTTATAATAATTGCATCAAGCAGATGGATAAGAGAGGTGATTTATGAAAAATGTGTTGCCAGGGACGAAAGAAGGACCATCAACTGAACTAAGTTTAAGAACAGAATCAATATCGCTAAGGAGGATAATTGTTTGCAAGGTATTCTGTTAACACTGCAGTATAGAGTTTTGCGGTTACTCAGTTGTCCTGCTGGAGCTGGTTGTGTCTTGCAAAGCGGTGCATTAAGGTAACGAGATTATGAACCGCATGTTGAACAGAAAAAAAATCAGCTATACCTTAGAAGGCATAAGTAAAAATCAAAGGAAAAACTCCTCGGAAGTGAAACAGGACCAGCAAATGAGAGATAAGGAAAAATGCTGAACGCGAGTCAAGGGTGGGAGAACAAGGGAAATGTTGGGGCGATCGATGTCGTTTCCATGGCAACAGATGTGCTCCACTGCCGATTATTTATGTCAAGGATCCCTCCACACTTGAAAATACGTGAAACGCAAACGCGGCCCGTCGTAAAGAAGGTGACAGAAGGGGACCGAGGGGCACCCTTACCCGAATCTCTATCTTCGTCGCACCCTTCATCCCTTGTCGCAAAGAAGTGGTTTCGACCTAGTTTCAGTCTGCAGTGGCCTCGTCTAGTTCAATCAATACTTACCCCTTCTTTTCCTTTTTGCGCGGGGATATACATTTGAAAATGTACCAAGCAGAGGTCCGACTTGAAATGCCAAAAATGAGACGATGCCAAAAAGTGCGTTGCTGCATCAACTCGGTCGCTTAAAATTAATGAATAGACAGAAACTTTTTTTTTTTTTTTTTTTTGAAATTTGAACATGATATGCCAAATACATGACTGGCGATGAAAAGCTAATGACAGCGCCAAGAATAACGAGTTGCATAATGATTGTCGCTTCTACAACTTGCCGTTTGCTAACGCATGATTAACGAAGGTTCATGTTTGGTGATCCCGTACTCCAGAGACGGTCGGAACTTTGTCGTCGGAGCCTGGCTATTGTGCTGCTCTCAATTTTTAAAACCAACTTGGAAATTGAACGGATAAACACGTCCCCGTTTTGTTGAATAAAAACTGAAATTGAACAAAAAAAAGGGTTTCAATCATTCAAGTCGGTTTTTCTAACTCTCATGTTCGATGAAACTTATATTGCTGGCAAAGATTTGTGAATCGATGAACATCCCCCGGTTCAGCCTTGTCCCAGTTTTGGCTTCTTTTTCTTGATACTTTGTTCCACAATCGACCAACGGTTCTTGCATAACCTCCTTCGCTTTGATATGATCAATTCCGACAATTCGACACGCCATGATTAGCAATCTAAAATTGCTACATGATAGTTAAAACGTTTCAATATTTTGGACGGCTTTCAAGTGAAATGTTACAGATCGAGAAGTGAATTTTTCGTTCACTTTAGCTTGAAATTGTGCTTTTCTGCCTTTTTAGGTCATCCCAGTAAAAAAAAAATAAAAAAAATTCTACACCCGATAAGGATTGAACTTACGTTCTGCAAATTTGTTAGACTTGACCCGTTTTAGTAAGTTTCTCTGGCGATTATTATTTTTTGTTGATGATTTGATATTGATGTGTTTCAGATATTTTCAAGTTTGATCAACCACATCACAATACTGGGATACATCTTCCGTGAATCTGAGAATCGGCGCTTCAGAGTTTGAAATAACTACTTTTCATTGCAATAACTGCATCACGTAATTGTGTGGGTGAAACACAAGGTTGTTTTAGATTGATTTGGCCTCCGATCATTTTCTAGCTCTAAGCTAACTAATGACCGTTCATGAAGATCTCGACTTCATGATAACAAAAATGTTTCCAACAAAAAAATGCACAATATGACAAAGCCTGTTTATGAATAGATACCCGATCAACATTTTAAAACTTGTTAAAGTGCAATCGATATTTTTTTTTTTCTTGAACGATTACAATTTTCATATTAATGTATCGTTAGAATTACATGCTAATGAACGTGTACTTTGAGCGTATTTTCTGCAATAAAAAACGACACTTTTTCGTTACGCAAACGTGTGTGCAACCTTCGACTTTGAGATGGAAGAATGTAATAATATTTCTCTCTATAATTTTGCAGATAGATACCACTACTGAAATTCTGCAATTTATTTACTTGCTCTATAAACATTACAACACGATGAAAGCTGCGATAAATCGATGACTCAAAATTGTGCAATTTACAATATTTCTTTTAGGCCTTGGTAACAATGATGATCGACGAGTAAAAAATAGGAAAAAATATAACACGCGAATAAAAAATACCATTAAAGTTATGTCAAACTCAAGTCCGCTTTGATCGAAGACTACATACGTGTAGGTACAACAACAAAAAATTATACTGCATGATACTTCTTGTTCAAGGATTTTGAGCTTGTCTGTCATACAGTTACACAATTCGTATTTACACGTGGCGTTCAACATTAGACAATACCAATGTAAATAATAAATAATAGTCGATATTTTTTTTTCTTCGATCGCACCATTTTAATCATTCAAGAGGAAAAATATCTTTGCAAATATGCAAAGCCATTCATGATTATTTTTAAATACTCAACAAAATTGTAAGATTATTTTTTGTCCCCTTGCTTTTCCGCCCCTTTTGTTTCGACTTCCAGATAGTTCATCATCTAGAATTTTGAAAAATCCATTGGCACAAAAGAAAATTTTTGTATTAAAAAAAAATTTTTATCTTTCCCAGAGCAAAAACGTGTTATTCAAACGTGCAATTTCAAAGAGTGTAAATCTTTCTTTTTTACGTTGAACGTTTGAACGAATATGATATCCTTTGTACAAGTTGAAACGAGGTTTGGAACATTTTTGCCGAGCCATAGATTCGCGGTAATTGTCATAATAAAGAAAGTGCAAAAAGTTGATTAAAGTCGGTATGTATCGTTCTCCGGTGTGGATATATTTTTGTGATGTGTTCAGAATGCAACTTGTCTTACACACATAAAAGAGGGATGTGGGTGGAGAAGAAGGGAGGAACTGTTCGACCTAGTTCGCGTACTATATCATTGCTGGAATGTAGGACGGCCGTGTGCATGCGCGGAGAATATGTACAATATGTATATACATACACGTAATGAGCAATGCTATACGCATACGTGAATCTGTGTGCGGGACGGTCGATTTTGTAAGGGCATTGTTCGCGACAGCTTTGTGTCGTCGAAATTGTCCCACTTATTAACTACGACTTCATTCCTTCAATAAACTTCAAACTAATATTACAAAATGACGAATACGAGTGCCGCTTAATAGAGAGTTCTGCCAGGCTAAATACGAATTGTCTATTAAGAGCAAAAGTTGTCAGTTGCCACGATCAGAACAGTTTATGTGCACACAGCCAATATCCTGTTCGTTGAAACGCAACAATAAATAATTGACTTTTAATTTGGAATTAGAAATTATATGAAATTCTTTTTTGGTTTTCATATAGGGCTTCATGGTGGATTGCAAGTTGTTGTACCAATGGAGGGATAAATTTTGTAGTCGAGCGAGGGATATTTCATTAATTGCACATATTGTAGCGGTAGAAGACAATAAATTAGCAGCTACTGTCGCGGAACAAAGATAATACTAATGGTACAAGGCAACATGTAGGTGAATACGGTTTCTGTGCGTGCACTATAGTATTATCTAATGTTGTAGTCTAAGCCGACAACAAGCTGGCAACAATGTCTGGTATGTGAATTGACCAAATAATGAATCATTGCGCTGTAATTGTTTTTGAACAATCTTAATTTATTACACATCTCAGTTTTTAAAATTGAATTAACTGTTATTCTCTATCGGTTATAATTTTTGGCGAGGAAAGCTTGTAAATTAACTAAAGGAGGAATTTGAATTCAAAAATGTTGTTTGATTATTTATTATGATTATGAATAATTCTTCTTTTTAATTTAATTTTTGATATTGTCAAACGTGCTAGAACAACTATCACAAGTGTACTAACGGTTGGTTGTTGCGAAAACGTAACCCCACTCCCTATGAGTTTGTAATGTTTGATAGATCGGATTCTTATGTAAGATGAGTTTTATACTTTCCAGAACTATTCGAGGGATCAAGGCAAACTGGTATATTGTTATAGTATATGACTGGATGCGAACACACATGTCACGCGTTCAGGTTTGCCAAATTGCCAAATCCATGGTTGTGGGCCGGAAACAACAGACGTGCAATCGTACCTGTGTGATTACCTTAAGCATGTTTTAGGAGTCAAGTTAACAGCTAATGTACAATGAACGTTGGAAAGTTTACAATTATTGGTTCTAATAAGAGAAAATATTTGTTCGGTAATGTTTGTTAAATTAATAGGTGCACCGAGTTAAACAACTTTTTTACAAAACAACGATTCAGTTAATTTCAGTTTTTTTCATTTTGATTAATTTTTTTTTCTCTGGTTCCGATTGGAACAAGATTTTCAATCGTAAAAGTTCGTTTTCTTAGCCTAGATTGCTCGTATTTTTTCACCGCCATTTCATTTGTTAGATTCTAATTTAGTTTTATGCAGTTTTTGTGCAAAACTGCAACCTTCTAAGGTAATGAATTTTGTCTCTACATTTTTCTTCAAAACTAGCCTGGATTGATGTACTTTTTTTATAATGAAAATTAATATCGTAATTAAAACATTATCAATCAACAAAAATAGTCTTGTTTTATTCACCATTACTATATTCATGAAACATCCTTAAAAATAACAACAATGACGAGTCTTAGAAATAAATTTGTTTTTAAACGTTTTCATTCAAATAATTTTATTACAACTTAATTCCATATACATTGATATTGTGGTCACTTAAATTACTAAATACAAAAATAGGAGAACTAAAAATAAGGAATACTGAAAATAACTTCAACTAGATAGAAAAAAATGTCGAACGTAATGAAGGTTTCAAAAGGCACTCCAAAATTCAGACATCTCAAACTCATTTATGACTTCAGCAACGTGTACACGTTTTTTTGTTCAATTTATGCGAGACATGTTTCGTATACGACAGTTTGTATTGCGATTAACATACTAATCACTCGCGATACACAAATTCGTTTCTTTTTATAAAATTACACGTCGCATTGTGCAACCTTCATTGAAATTCTTTGTTTAAGTTGATTAATAAAAAAAAAAAAAAAGAAAAGAATCAAGAACATAAAAAGCATCCGCAATTGCTCAACTTTCTCATTTCAACGTCGGTTAGAGTTCTCGACTATTTCAAAATGTTTTCATTCAGTCACGGTGACAATTGGCTCGAGGACAGGTTTTGAGTCATTAAATAAAAGTCAACAATTAAAAACAATAACTTTGTTTCGTGCATCTTTGATAAGAAAATATATATTGTATCTTTTTATTCGGGAACCCAATAAACGGGCCTGGTATAAAATTCGAGTCGGTTATATTTATAAAACGCCTGGTAACCGTTAAATTTCAAATCTGTAACAGCGCGTTCTTCAAGTGTCCTTGGTTTGTGTAGCTTTGATGTTCTAACATTAGCGCATCTCTTTGTAAAGTGATTCTGTCAACCCCGAGTTGCAGGGCGTGGCCTACGCACCCGCGCACCCTTACGCCGGTCGCCATTTTGAATAAATATTCAACATCTCTCGTTGAGGGTGAAAGTTGGGAAGAACCGAATTGACTGCCCGATGGAATTGATAGCGCATCTTAGTCCGACGAGAAGTCCAGATGTGAGGTGTTGAAAATGCAACCAGCTTGTCATCAGTCCTTATTATTTGTTTTTGTTTACAACCTTTCATCCAAGAAACGCCGAGAAAACAAAACGTTCTACAATTTTATTTGCTTTTTAAAATTCTACTAAAAGTTGAAAATGTGTGCTGGATGTACGTATCGGATAGATCTCGTTCGTTGCGTAACATGGTGCAGGCTGCATCGTATGCATTCATGTACCTGACGCATACACTCGTACCAGCCAATGAGCATATAATTATGTCAATAACAGCGGTATTTTTGAATACATTTACATAAAACATGCCACGTGATTCGAACAATTACACCAGGACAGAAAACACAGAATCAGAATTCATTTCAATTTTCAAAATAAAGAATGAAAAACAAAAAGAGAAAGAACAAAAAAATGTGTGTAGACAAAGAGGGGAGGGGATCGAAACGTTTGTTGGAGTCTCATGCGCGTGTATTAGTGAATAATAAATTTGATTAGAAAACGGCGTCGGCCATGTTTGTGTGTACGTGTTTTTAACTTAGCAAGAGAGAGCGGTAGTGAACGTAGCAGCTCCTTCTCTTTCTCGATATCCAAGGCTAACCCATCCCACATACACGCAGACACGCGCGCGCATAGATATACGCGTGTATACACACTCGCATAGACACGCACACTTTGTACTCTCTGAAACTCTCCTGTTTGCCACTCAAATATATTCACCGCTCCTTCTTTTTCTTCTTCTTACGTTTTTTTTTTCTTTTACTTCTTTATTCTTTTCATCCTACTAAGCGCGGTGATGTCATCCAAGCCACATTATTCCACGATATGAAACGTTAAGAAACGCTCGCGTGACAAAAATGTTGCATCGGTGAATTTTTCGTCGGCCTTCATTTCTTTTTTTTTTTTTTTTTTTTTTTTTTTTCAATTAGCCTAATGCGCGACGATAAAAATTTGATAACCATGTGCGCGCTTCCATTTCAAATTTCATTCCCAATAGCCGTGCGCGCTTCATTTCGTAACCCAGTCACAGTTATTTGAACTGGCATAAATTATCAAGATAAAAGTCTGTAAACTGCTAACGTAGAGAAATCATCGCGATAAAGAGAGTTGAAAATGTTTCAAATATCGCTCGAGTATCAAATTTCTGTTGAAAATTATTCCGTTTCCCAACATTGTGAGAGCCGGGGGCAACGAATAATTAACAATCGGAGGGACAATTTTTTTTTCTTTACTTTTTTTTTTCTTTCGAAACCTAGAAATCGTCTAAAAATATTTGATCTGATACGTAATCACGATGTAAAGATGGCCGCGGGGCAGTGATCTGGAGAAAATGGCAGTCGACGATTCCGCAACGTGCACAAGATTAAAAATAGTTCTCTCTTGTTTGTGTAACACTTTTCAAGTGAACGAACGGAACTGAAATGGAATGAATAATGTACATCAATAGAGTTTTTCATGTCCCAGCTTGGAGAGTATAATAAATCTGAAAGTATAATTGAGCGTTAATAAATATATAATCGAAAAAAAAAAAAAAAGATGAAAGAAAAAATAAAAACATGGAGAAAAAATTGAAAAATTATTGAAATCAAGTTCGCGGGGTTTAGTCAAGAGCGGTAAATCAGGTCGTTAGTGCACTGTCCCGTATCTACCCATTACGAAAGTAAGCGGATTTAGAAAGTAGAAGCGAGCGAAGTGAACGGTGTACTATGAGTGGCTCTAAACCAGGCATTCGGACAAACCCAACATGTATTTCAACTCAGCAATATGAAAACTTTTACACGCTCAACTAATTGTATTATCTTGACTTTTACTATTCCGCTCCGGCGGCAATTGCGTCGTAATCCTCCCGGGGAAGGGGAACCAAAAACATAAAGAATGAGGCAGCCAACGGGTTCCGAGACGTTTCATTGTTGCTGAAAGAGAAAATTCTATTTTCGTGCTTTTATGTACGTTGAACAGCAGATGCTCGCCGCAGTGTTTACCGTGAACCAAGAGCCTTTTCATAAGCAACAGCTGGAGGGACACGATTTTCACTGCTAAGCCCGCCAAGGCACATAAAAAAGTGGCTGATCTGAATCAGAATTACGTTTGTAGCGTGACGAAATTGTTGCCGAGTCAATAGGAGAGAGAAAAAGACTGACTGATTGTGACAACAGAGCCTAGCCAGTTTCTCACCCCCACCAACCCGACAAAAGTGTGTCGATGAAAATTGAAACTCAATCTGGGGAATGAAAAGAATCAAGATAGAAAATCGGTCGGAGACGCTGGTGTGCGTCTATGAGCGTGCGATACAACCAACTGCCGTAATAATCGTGATCACACACTGGGCCAGTCAGGACTTGAGCGCTTCCAGCCACGATCTAGTCACGTGATTGGTTGCGTCACAGTTGCCCCACACTGCGAGAATCGCCCGTCCGCCATCTTTGCCCTGATGAAACCATCGCGTGTCCGTTAGTTTTACAAAGGAAAGACGAAAAAAAAAAAAGATTTCTCCCTTGGAATATCTCTCGGGAAAATTGTGTTAGGAAGCAACGAGCGTGACAAAATGTCGGCCCTCGTTTTGATCAGAGATTGTGAAAGCAAAGAACCCGAGCACACGTACCTCGGTTCTAGACTGCCTCTTACTAACCGTTCCGGGAAGTAACAATTGGAGTCTATACCTGAGCTCTGTAAAACCGAGGCGCGCGACTTTCGGGTTCTTCCTCTGGACATTTAATTTTTGTCCGCTTTCACTATCTCGAACAAGCCTCCACGAGTCCCACTGGCAGGTTTCGCGCACCAAATAAAATTTCGATCACGTGGCTTTCTCAACGGAGGAAGTGGAGCAAGGAAAATCGGGCCGCAAGTCAAGTTTTAAAATCAAATCGACTTTTCAGTTGCGGTTCCACTTGACGGTTGGAATAAAAACAAGTTGGGATTTCGAACGCGTGATTATTTGAGTTGTCGGGATGTGTGCGAGCACGGGCGATTTGATGTACCAAGCACGGGTCGACACAATGCACTGGCTGAGCCATGTATCAGGCCTGGAGAGGCTCCTGTCTCGAACGGTCGCTGAGAAACACGACTGACTAGCACGGCGAGCTGCGGCAAACGAGAAACGATTTGGCAATGCAGTGCCCGTCGCAGTCCGTTTATCCCCACGAGGCACTCGCGCTCGATTGGTCGATGACTAGCCACGTGACTTGCGCGCGCACGGTGCAGTAATACCATCGGGCCACACAATCGTACAAACATAACGGTCGCGCGAGAACTGGCCGCGTTACAATGCCACCGCACTACTTATGTATCCGGGAAAATGGTCGAGGCTGCCTTCGTTCGAAGGGTTGGAACCTCCAAAAGCGCACACGTGGGAGGCGCTACCACTTACGGCATTTTCGAAACCCAGCGGACGAGCTTCCACTGCGTTTCTTCCGCCCCCCCGACGCCCCCTCCAGCGGAACGTTTCCCCGCTCACCTTTAACCCATTTTTTTATAGATTTTTTTTGTTCTGTTGTGCACGGCGGAAATGTAGGTTATCGAAAAAATATGGAAACAAAATCGGACAGCTCTCTGTTACATAATTGGCTTTTGACACCGCTTCGATTGGTCGCGGAAGTCTTTTCCTGCCGTTCAAATTTCGACTTTCTAGAATGGTCTCTGACCTGGACTATTTTAGAAATTGGTGACCCGAAAAATTGTAACGGTTCTGCGGAGGAAGGAAAAAAAAACAGAATTATTATTATTAACAGTGGTTTACGGGTCGGAGAGAGAAATAAAATTCCGCGGGGGGAACCAAATAATTACCCAGAGAATTTTTATCAACCAGGGACCGTTTTATGATTTAGATTTGCTTATCTCCGATCTGACACACTTACGGACATTTTTATCGCGCGGAGAGGACGGCCTGAAATTTAAATATGAGTGCGTTGCACACAACTCGGGCGTCATAGCAAGAGAAAATGAATTTCAACGTTTAATGAGCGGCGGATTCACTGCAGTCTCTCCTTTTGCCACGGCGTTCTATTTCCTTACTCGGTTGAGTTCGGACGACGGACGATAACGCCCGAAGTTTGAGGAAGTAAGTAGGTCGTTCGTAGCCACACGTGTCGTCCTTGACTCATATAGCGGCAAGCCGCGCAGACGCCCTGTGTTGCGCATTGCCGCATTTTGCTGCTCGCAGGGGCTCTTTTCTTTGTTCCTCTTCTGTTTGAACGGGACGCGTACATGTGCAAAAGAGCGCACGCAAACATGCACAAACTAGATACCTGTGCCACCTATCTCATATCTCAGGAAATCATTCTACCTTCATTTCTACTATGACAAAATTTTATACTATCAACTATTTCATTAAAAAACAACAGACAAACAGAACAAGAACACTCAATAAACAAAAGAGAAATAAGAAAAAAAACAAAAAAAAAGATAACATTTGTTAAAAGAAAAAAATTATTTTTTATCGTAAGACAAATTTTCTTTCCGGTTGCGAATAAATTGTGGGAAAAAAAAATTCTGATTGGTTTTTATTGCAAACTAGGGTACTAAAAATTTGAGTGTGGAAATATCGTGAGCAAAAAGAGTAACTGTTGAATGAGAACTGAAGGGAAATGAATCACAGTCGCACAATGCGAGTGTCGCCTTGAATTAAGAGGATATTGTTTTAAATTTTCCTGTTTAATTAACAGAAAACTATGACGCTAAAAATGAAACACAATAACAAAAACTCATTGGATGTCGTAACCGCTCGGCGAAGGTCTCGGGAAGACATATCTTTTCGAGTCAATTGCATGGAAATACGGATGTGAGATAGCGCAATATTATCATGACTTGTAAAGCCGCTGCAGAAAATACTCTTACGACATTGTTTTTCCATCGCTTGTTAATTTTTCACGCTTGCAGTACTTTGTGGAACGTGACATTGGCTGTGTATCTTGATTTTCCTTTTTTTTTCTCTTTTTTTTGTTATGAAAATGCAATTGTGCCGCGATTCGCACACGGTGTGACTAATCGTGAATCATGAATCCAAATAAATATCAAATCATAATTCACTGTTGGTATTTTAAAATTGTACAATATTTTCAATCTTGTGCATTTATTAATAAGCAAAATCGTGTGATTTAATAGGTGTATGACTCTTGCGTTATGTAATAGCTGGATCTGAAATGTGATGTTTGATTCGTAATAAAATTTCTTCAAACATAAATCTGTTACCAAAAATATTTTAAAGTTCACTCTGATTACATCTTATGCGGTAAAAACAAATCTAAGCTTGTCCTATTTTGAGACACAAATTTGAATTCAAATTTTGAAACAAAATATTTTGATCTTCGCTACCACAACTTTGCTTCACCATTTCAAATTTTACATATACAGAAAAGAATAACAGAAATGAAGGAAAAAGAAAACCAAGTGCCCCAGAATTTTAAAGTCCACAGTCTCCATTTTACCATTTCGATGTGCAATAAAGATATAAAGTTTAAAAATGTTCAAGTTATACAAAGAGATCAATTTTACAACTTTGTTCAGTGTGTCAATTTGTGGAAATGATAAAATGAGATAAAAAAGGTGGCGGAAAAACTGGTACGGTTTCGATTTCGAGATTAAACAGATGTTAGAAAAGAAAACGAGTACCACAAAAGAGAGGAGATTGAATAAAAATATCCTTACGTCAGTTACTTTTTGTTGGATGGGAAGGCGGTGTCCCGTGCCTTTTTGTTCGACGTCTCATCGTTGCGAACTGGTCCACGGAGTATCAGACTTGTAACTGACAGTTCATCGCAACGCATGGAAATCTTTCCATTGAACCAAGCAACGGTTCTGCGCAATCACCTGTCCGCGCGCGCACCGCGACTTTGCTTATATAAATATTTATGCGCTCAGAGATAGTGTTCGGCGCTATTGCTGAAATCGCGAAATTTTATTATTACATTAGTATTATTATTTTTAGCGTACACTGAACTCAAAATCAGCCACTTATAAACAAAACAAGAAAACTTAATTCAAAACTCAATTCAAAATTTAATTTAAAGGTACAAAATAAAAGAACAGGATAAAAAAAAAGAAGATACAAAAATCTTGATTACAAAAATTATAAATAAATCTGTGGTGAATGACAGTAGCCATCAGTTAGGTACTTATGTATTTCCTATGCGCTTAACTGGCTATTGCAAGTCGCCGCAGAAATGCGATTAAAACATATGCGACAAATCTAACTGCAAATTTGATGTTGAAAATGGAATTTTGCAAAATGTGAATGAAAATTTGATATCAGAAGAGCGGAGTAATTTAATCTCGGTGCGCTCTAAGTGTATATCGTATATGCAGATGGCAGAGAGGCACTGCACAAGTGCATAATTCAGGGAGAAAATGAAAATTCGCATCAAGTCGAATTTAGTAGGAGTGAAAATTTAATGACAATGACACGGTGCAGGAATCAGTGTGATCAAGGACAAGACACTTGAGGCACGCAATGAATTTGCAATTCGTCACTGTGCGTGCACTATCAAGTTCAGGGCCGAGTTGCTCTGACTCATACTATTTTGACCTGATTGCAGCGATCCATTTTTGTTTGGTCGACGACACTCGGATGATACAAAACGCAGCGTCCAAATGAACACAGGACTTAATTGGGTTGCATGGGTTGGAGCTGAGCTCCAACCGTTTCTGGATTTAGGAAAACAATAATCAATAACATTCCAGTTTAGGTTTTGAATGAGAGGATGTATAGTGATGTAATTTTAAAAAGTTAATGTTGCATAAGATGATAAGTAGCGACATCATTCGGTCAAAGAATGTTGAAAAGTGGAGCAAGGGAACTGGCGACAATGTTTTGTCACGTAAATTCGTGATGTTTGAGAAAATTCATTATCTGAAGATGCAGCCCAACGAAGCCTGCAATGCTGTCGGTCTCAACCTTTGTTGTGCCATACTTGGATTAATACCATTGTTGATAGCGATATATTTCTGACTGCACGATGGAAGCTTTCAAGAATTCAGGACGTGCGAGTGAAACCTCTGACTATGAAACCTCTTGGAACGCTCACTCTTTCTGGTATTTCTGGAAATTGTTTTCAGTTTCAACGTGACGATTAAAAATAAATATTCCCCACTGATTAATTTATTGTCGAAATGTTCTATCCATTAGTACAAACTTGGAGTTTTCATGCCAATAAAAAAAAATTTTTTTCTGAAAATAACTCTGCAGCATCTTCATTGATATGATTTTTATTTTGTTTTCAAACTTTCATTTGCTTTCTCTTGGGAACAACTTGTGATCATCAGAAAACGAACATTCAAATGTCAAGGAAATCAAATTCTTGGCAAAATTATGATCATATTGTGGATGGTAGAATATTTTATTGAAAATCATTTTTTTTTGCTCGATCTGTTGTTGAATAAATGAATAATCATAGGTATTCATTTTGAGTTTATTAAACGATTCTATTATTCTGTCATTTGTGTTATCTTATCACGTATTCGAGTGTGCTTATCACGAATCTAAAATTCTAAATTTAACTCTATATCTGAAACATTTGTGAAATTCATCAAACAAAACTATTGTGTCTAATGGAAAGAAAAACTATGCATTTCACAATAATATTCCAACCAATCTACTTGAAACAAATATTACGTCCATGCTACGGTTGTAACGATAAATTATTTTTTTACGGCCCATTGTTTTACTTTATACATTTTTATTTCTTATCCGCGTGAGGCGTTTTGTAAGACCGAAATAATTTTGTTCGACGTGAAATTCTCAAAACCGTTACAAGCTTGAACGAATTTAATTTTGTTCAAAATAATAATGAAAAGCCCACGATGGACGTGCGATGAGAGAAGACTATTAATAGAAAACTAACCACGCCTATTCATCTAACAAGATGAAAGCCAACCAGTCTTGTATTGAGGCCAGATTGCCCAATTATCATGTTTGTCTATAAACATTGAAATATTAAGAATATCTAAACGATTGGATTCCATCTTTTATTGTAAGATAAAATATCAAGCGGGAACAATTTATCAACGTTTCATTTAATTTCCTTAGTACTTACTATTTTCACTTATACATTTTTGGACATCTCAGACGTTTCTTATCGCTTTGATAAATCGTTTCAAACTCAGCACTACAGTTTTAGAAACGTTTTGAGTTTTTTTTTCAGATTACTTTAAATTTTTTGTCCCATTTTTTTTGTTCAAGTCATTTAGTCTATAGAATTATAAAGTTGAATTATACCATGCTGGAAATGACAAAAAAGTACCGTTAAATCGTCTCGAAGCCATTATAATATTCACCAAATTAAATCAAGAGGTATTCTAAAATAGTCGGCTCAAAATGTACGAACGATGGTGACTATATTTATACCCAAACTATGGAGTACGATCCACTAATATACGGAAAACATACGAAGGTTGCTACGGGCAACTGAATCGACCCCATGACTGAGCAACCCTTTCCAAATCAATTCTTAATCTCGCGGGCCTAACGTTAATCAAAAGTCGATTACCTAATTAAAATCTCAAAGTTCAAAAAAATACCTAAATTATTGCAAAAATATTCATCCGTATTCATCTTAATTAAACAAATTAATAATTGAACATTTTGTCAAATGTTCAAAGTTAACGTTAATTATTTTTTTTTTTTTTTTACAAAATGAAAATTTTGTTAAACCATAAAAGATGGACCAACTGATAGCTCTTCTAATAACATTGATAAGTATTTTGTATCCATGGGATGAAAATAAAATGAAAAAATAACACAAACGGAAAGAATTACAACATTTTTGCTGTCCACGTTTGAGATGATTTTTTTTTTTAAATTGGTCAAAGCAGTGACAAGTCAAGCGTCCGGAACATTGTCAGGTCACAAAATAGACTGCCTGACGATGATTATTACGCGAGCTTTCAAGGCGACGTCGCGTTCAAAAATATTTTCGTTATATTAGGACACCCTGTATTCTTGAGCCAGGGCCACAGCATGTACATACAATGATTATCGTAAGCTATATAAGCAGAACCCCGATGCACAAGCTCGGGAATGCTGCCAAATGGGTCAGAGCTCGGCATTATCCATCTCTTTCTATCTTTTGCTCGTTTGCCCGACGAATGGAGTGGTTGACGCTACGGCTGTTTTTGCTGTAGGCTGAGGGGACGCGCGGTGGGGAGGAAGGATTAAATGTGTGAGGAGAAAAAAGGATAAAGGCATGTCATGGTGCAAGAAGAGGCGACATTAGAACTATCCACCGAGGGGAACAGAGATAGAGCAATAGAGAGGGAAATGGGGAATTTCTAGGTGGAGGGGAGTTGTAGGTGAGATTTGGGATGGTTGGGGGGGGGGGGAGTGGTAGTTTGATCAATACTTGCCGCTGTCACCGACGCCACCCCAGCCATGCCGACTCTAGGCCGCATGGTAACAGAAGGAAAACTAAAGCCGACATTCATACAATACCACGCTAATCAAAGTGGATGAATAAAAACGCATTACAATTATCCTGATCCTCGGGGAGTTCTGACATATATGCTTCTTGATCATAGCTATTCACTCACCCACTTATTCTTTATCATCGCAATTGATACTTTTGGGATATTATACAAAATAGATCTTAAAAATGAGAAGCAGAACAAAAAATGATCAAAAGATTCATTTGTTTAATAGGTGTTCCAGTTGTGTTTAAGTTGAAAATTATAATACGGGCTGCTTCATGCAGCAGACTTTGAGCTGTCCCATACACTCGGACAGATCTGAGTTGGTCAACTGAGATGAAGCTTTCAGAAGTGCAGTCAAATCGTATGAACAGTGTTAAGTGATTGCCGGTGTTAACTCGCCAATTGATTCTTATTAGTACTCTACAAAATAATCCATGAAAAAACTAAGATTCTATTTCTTTCCTTATTTTTTCTATTTTATGCACACATTTATATATAATATATACTTTTTTTCTTGAAAAAAAAAAAATGTTTTGTACAAAAACTAATTGTCTTAACTAAAAATTAGTCTGAGTTGAAACTGCATTGTCGTATAGGAATTAGATCTTCCATAAAAAACGCTTTATAAATTAGAACCTCCGACCGACAAAACTGGTTCTCCAGGTTACATAACGATTTCCGGATTTTAGTGTTGTGTAGGTCGTAGGTTGTTGTAAATTATACAGGGCATGTAGGGAGTTCAAATCTATTGTTAAATTAATTCACATCCAATCATACTAAAATGGCTCGTGTTTCTACAAAATTGTCGATCAAATCATTTTAAATCACTGTTAACTTTGTTTGGGGTACAAATTTGTTAAAGTTTTGTTTTTGTATAGTTAAATTTCAAACATTCCGGACATTCAAAGTGATCTTCACGTGTAATCTTCAATCTCGTGTCCTTATCGAAGTAAAGGTATGCTTTAATTGCATACCTATAACGATAATGCAATTTTGATGCATTGCTGGTGATTGCAGTGCAGGCTTGTTTTCAAATATTCATGTACACAACTTACAGTCTATTATGATTTTCAGCTCGGAATTAAAAAATCCATCGGAATTTTTCAATGAAAACAAAAGAAACTTCGAAAGGTCCAAGATTTGAAAGAACGTACTCGTACAAAGACATTTGGGATCTCCCTGCAGCACATGCTGGGAACATTCTCCAACAAATCTGCTAAAAACGTGGTGCCGAACGAGCTCCAGATGCTTTCTGACAGAATTTTCGTTTTACTATATTTGAATATACTTGTTTCATTAAAAATGTTTTTTTTTCCATCGCTGGGTTTACAAAAGTGTCAGCCAGTGACTTTTCTAATTTAAACTGGAACACGCAAAGCTTTCGGTAAATGTGTCAACTTCACTTCAGAAGGATCAATACTCACGACCCCGTTTTTCCCCCCACTGAACTCTCCCCCACATTTCAACCTCACCCTCTTCCAGATCATACTCTAAAGTCAATTTTGTTTAAATTGGTTACCAGAGAGATATTTTTTTATTCAAAGAGTAGGTCGATAATAAAAGAGCTTTCGGTTCGAGTGCGTTAGCAAGTATGTACTAATGCGTACAAACGAAATAAAATGAAAAAAAAATTTACAAAAGATATAGGAACAATTGTTTTTTTATCGTTTCCAAGGCAACAGCCGCATTTTTATTGTTTGCAGGATAAAAATTTGGCTGCAGAATAACAGCAACTAGGTATGATTTATTGAAAATGTTAACTGACTGTTGTGAGCCGAATCAAATTATTCTGGCTTGGCCCGGTTATTAATGCGCATGCGATTCACTCTAGTTTCTAGACAACACGAAACACAGGCCCGCATGGGAAAAAACCAGGTTACGCCTTTTTCTACATTTCTATAGCGCAAATTTCGTCAGAACTTTGCCAAAAATTTTAACCTTCGTTCAATTTATCTTATTTTAGACGGGCTAAAAATTTGCATCTTATATACATTTACAATAATACATCTTTCACTTGAAAACACCTTAGACTGACATTTTTTTTTATTTTTGAACGTTTTCGAATTCAGGAATATCAATAATTTAGCGAGATTTGGCGATTGAAAGGGGTTACCCGACTGGAACAAATTTTTTAGCAAATCGTTTTACATTTATAGGGAACTCTAAAACGATTTCGTTTCAGTGGTTCGGAAATGAGTATGATTTGAAACAAAAAAATAAGCAATTTTACATTTCAATGAAATGTGCAACGTGGATCTCTTTATTCTTTTATTATTATTGTATTATTATCAAAGTTCTATAAGAGTGATGAATCGCTCTGATAGGTCTATAAAATATCATGGCGCATTATAAAATTGGGTCAAACTAGATGAAGATCAAGTATAAATGTTGAAGCGAGTGCATGATCTAGGGAATGATATTCGCTATAGCTAGAAAGATTGGATCAATATAATATACGACCTACTGACTTACATAGCTTGACTTGACACGAGCTCGCCAAATTATGATACGTTTTATTCCAACCGACGAATTATCTTCGCATTCATTTTTTCCCATATTTTCAATTTGGATATCCCGTGGGTAAATAATTCTTGGTAGAACAGTTTGGGGCCCAGCTATATATCCGTAGAAACTCAAACTGTAGAATTGCCTTAATTGGCTAAATATTTAACTCTAGCGTAGCACAAAACTTACATTCAAATCGTATTGTTCAGCTGACTAGCAATTATAATAAAACTGAACCTTAATGTTGAAAATTGGTTGACATCAACCTGTCAGGATGGTTTATGAACAAAATGTTAATTGCAGGGATACGAGGTTTTCTGTGAATTTTCAACTCAAATACACGAAATGGAAAGTAAACCTCGCGTAAGATTGTTAGTCGCAATATTCTCACTTTTAACATGAAAAAAAAAGTTGCATCCGCAGCTCTTAGAAAAATGAGAAGCAGAGGTTGCGGCAACCTGTAGGGAAATCCACAAGCATAATAGGGGACTCTAGAACAGAAAAAGAGAGTTGTTGAGAGAGAAAAAAAAAGAAAGAATAAAGAGAGGTGAGTGACCTGTACACATGGAGAGCCTCTAAGTAGGCCATGCCGTGACATCACGCAAAATCAAAATGGCGAATTAAGATGAGCGACGTTCCCACAATGTACCATATAACTTTTTTATCGAGCTCGTTGATCTATACTTAAGATCCCTTTCTTTCACTTTTTCTTCTTTATTATTAATTTTAACACTGGGATATCATGCACTTACTACCTTCTTTGATTTTGGTTTCTTAGCAACTGAATAGAATCCGTCTTTCCTGATTTCACAATTGTGATGAAAATTAAATCCAGATAATAAAAAAGATTATGAATACATTATTACAATTCAGTGGCTCAGAAGCAAAACCAGATAACCCCATTTATCAACATTTGAAGAGATACATTTTTTGAAAATTTCAAAGGTTTTACATTTAGACGAATTGTGTCTACAGTCCAGATGTTGGAATTTTAATTTTGAATTAAATTTTTTGAAATTAAAGAATGGAGTTATCTGTTTTTGTCTATGAGCCATTGAATTGAATTGGAACAACTAGTCTGATCAACAGCGCTGTATGCAAATTTTATGAGCAAATTGAGTGAACTGTCATTTATTGATCATGGACGCTTAGATTATTTGCTAAGTGTTGTTGTGAAGCCCTTAATGGGCAACCTTACTGAAATGACACCAGCTAATTTTACTAATTAGAATATCAAGCAACACGTTATTAATTAATAAATACAATTACGTACAATTAAAAATTTACAACTTTAGCAAAAATGTACATTGACAGTAATCTTTTTCTGTCGCCTCTACTTATAAACCTGGATTGTAAAATTAGGCTTTTACGTTTACTTTGTACATCTCAAGTTTCATTTGGATTAAATCAAACAAAATAATAAATTTTTAGATTTATCATTGCAAAATTTATTTGAGATTTGTTTTAGAATGTTTAAAATCAGATGATCGAATAATTTTTTATATATTTATCATACTTCGAAACAAAAATGAGATAAATTATATTCGAAGTTCTAATTTGGCCCTAATCAGGGCCATCTGAAAAAAAAAGTGAACAAAAAAGTGGCAGACAAGCTGGCAGGCAGCAAAACTTCGTTATTTCAGATATGTCATGAACATGAGCAGGAGAACGTTATGAAAAAATTACATTCAGTTTTATCAACTTCCGTTGGGTTTCAAAGAATCCAGATATTTCACCCTCAGTCGTTGCGTCAATGCATCCTTTGCCAGACGGACCGATCCGCGCGCCGTCTTGCCCATTCCTACGAACTTTTTCTCGTAAGCTGTTTCACCAAATGAAGACAACTAGTCACGGTCAACTTTTTTTTACCTCCCAATGGTAAGGCAGAAATTATCTGTTCCCGCCACTTTTATCGTTTCAAATTCAAATTTCTTTTCACCTTGTAAGCTCAGATAGAAGCCAGTCAATATTTACATTTTCAAACCAATCAATTTTAAGTAACTAAAAATTATCAACAAAATCAAGGCAAACAAATGAAAATAAAATTCAAGAACAAAAAAAATTCAAGAATACAAAAACTGTCAAAAACTTAACTCGCAAAGAATTTTCCTATGCAATTCCCCGTTGTAATTTAAAAAAAATTGATTATTACGTTCGCAAACATTTAAATTGGCAGTAAAATTGTGCACAGTTTATATATTTTTATTGATCATTCTTGTGCGAACTTGTAATTGAAAATTTATTAGTGCAAATCGTAACGTACGGTACTGGATTGGTATAACCGGTGAATGATCAGAAGCCTGGTGGGGTACATGAACAATAGTATTAGTCGTGATGTCGCCCAAAAAGCATGCTATATTGCTTGACGCGAGGTTTTTATTAGCACGTGCAATATACACTCACGTCTATCCCGTCATTTCTTTTTATTCCTCGAAAAAAAATCGTAGCACTTGAAATGGGAGTAGGATTTGAAGCGCGATTATGAAATGAGACTTAGAAAAATTATGCTCAGTATAACAAGGTTCAAGAAACGCGACTGTTCATCTAAGACTGTTGACTCAAAAAGTTTGTGCCGTGATTGGTGCTTGGTGTAATTTCTAAAAGAATGTTCCCTTATGTCGTGTGCTTTGAAATATTCAAATTGCAAAATAAAATTGAACGATATCGATCAATGTAAAGAGGTTCTGCTGTTAACGTAACTATACGGAACCTGTCATCATGGATTACAATCCTCTGACTAATGACAATTATAAGACGTCTGATTGTAAGTTTACTGCCTCATTTTTTTTAATTAAACTTGCAAGTTGCAAATTCAAGTCTATAAATCAGTTCACGGACTTGCAATCTCCTTCCTTATCCATTTTACATTTCGGTTTTTTGTTGTCTGTAATAAATATTTCGTAACTGATTTCATAATTGTATACCAGTTCATGAAACTCGAAGGCTTTTTTTTACATGAGATCAAATGCAAGAAATATTATTTTCGTGCTTTCAATTGAATTCCCAATTTTATGAACAGCATGTGATAAATTTGTACGCGGGTTAAAAAAATTGACTCCAGGTTAAATGATTGCCATTGAGATTTCAATTCCTTTCATTGGAAGACGTAGGTGTGTGTTACGCCTTGTTAAATATAAAAATTTATTTTTTTTATATTGATTACCCCTGTAGAAGTTCTGGTATACAAGTTTCTTCACAATGTGGATGATTGTTCTGATAAAAAAATAAAGATGTGGCAGTGATATAAAAGTATAGATAAAAATAATTATATCTCTTTTATTGCAGGTTTTGGCGAATTATGTCATTATGAGGAAAATTCTATCTCAAAACGGAGTGCTGAAAAAACGATAACTCATTTTTATAAAGTATTGCATAATTTCTGTACGAAACAGGAAGGCGATAACAGAGATACTGACCAGGTACAGTATTTTTCATATTAACCGCCTTTGGTTGGTTATAACAAATAGTTTGTAGTTTTTTGTTTAAAAGCAAAATAATTTTTTTCATTCTATTAGGAGAAACTTGGGTTTTATTATGATGACAAACTGAGATTTGAATTAGTGGTCAAAAAGTATCACTGCGCAGACAATCTGTGTGATATTTTCAGACTGAAAAAAAAATTTTCCAACAGAATATGGAGTGTTGTGGAAGTTTGGCCCGAGCTGTATCTTGGTGAGTAAAACTGTATCTGTAAACTAAGCAAGAGACAAAAAATATAATAAAAAATTTTGTTTACATAAATGTTTATTTTGTATACATTTTTAATAAAAGTTGATTTGTTTTATTTTCAGAAAGAACAATAGAAGATCATGAAGACTTCTTTGAAATACACAAGGATATGGAAATGTTTTCCACGAGTCGAAAGAAAAAATACATCTTAACAAAAGATTTTAATCGATTTACAAATGTGAATGACGTTTTGGTAAGCGAAATTTTCCAACTCGAATCAATAGCAGATTTCTACACTCATCTTCTACTTTACCTTCTACATTATTCATAGTGAGGATCACAACTTTATCAGAAGTAGATAATCATTCAAATTCTGCATTATCTAAAAAAAATATTATCCCATGAGTTTCCTCACGAAAATCAATTCATAAAACTTCTTTCATGAGAAGGTTTTTCTTCTTTAGAGGGAAGCCGATTTGAAAAATTGGATCTCCAATTCAGAAAACATTGTTTGGATAAAAGATCCCGGAACAGAATTTTGGGAGAATTTGTTTCTCATCATCAAAGATGAAAATTTGTTCAAAATGAATAGGGTGAGTTCAATATTATTTTTCACATACTTAAATTTTATTCATCAAATTCATTTTCTAATTTTGTTCTAACTGTTAATTTTGCATTAATCATTGTTCCAATACGTGAACATTTTTATTTAATTCAATTATTAGTTCAAAATTTGATGCTAAAAATTATTCGTAATGTCTTCAATCGGTCGGATATACGGTTGCCGTTATGCACAGTGACCGCAGACAATATAAACGTACGGATTCAAAACGGACACGGTAATGTATATTGTGCGAACGTACAGGATTCGTAAACAAAGGCAGCTGTCAATGTAAAAAAGTAGTTACCTTTGAAAAAAGTTAATCACTCATAGGTTTTATTACGTCATGAAACTAAACGAAAAAAAGAAACTATAATTATATGGTGCGAGTGCTATTCACCTTGCAAAATGTTCCAATGCAAATCGAACATTCATAGCGAGACAAAAAAATTCAGCTTTGTGTGGAATAAATTAAAAAACCGTGTCAATGGGAAAAATCCTACCGAAGCGGAAGCAATGATCTAATTTCAAGATTACCGAAAAAGACTTGCAACGATATCATCGCGCATATTTCACTTTGGTGTAAGATAACGGAGAACAATAAAAAGGTGGGCAATTCGGCGGAAAGACAAGGTATCGTATTAGTCGGGCATATTTTTTGGGATCTCATTGTGCGTATCACACGGAGCGGAACATGCAGACCCGCTGAGAAAATGGGAGAACGAAATTTTGGTCGCCGGGCCCTTTTTAGAGTTCGTTTGGTCGCATCTCGCTGCACAAAATAATAAGTCTTATGAAACGTGCATGAGGTGAAAAATAAAAAAATTGAATTGCAGTTCTCATGAACGCGATTCTCAGTTTTGAACTGCAACCGATGAAATGCACCCGGTGATGTAACGAACACTTACTTTATCTGTCGAGAAAACCAGCGACAGTCACCAAGATTTCCCGCGTACTTTTAAGGTGTGCATCGACCTTTGACCTCTCTGCGTCGAATAATATACCGTTAAATAGTTAGTTTCACCGCTTCATTTTCTCTATCTGCTCTTTATCTTGATGCTGTCATTAAGTGTACTTTTTACTGGTTCCATTTGATTTCTCGTTTATAATTACAGCCTACTCAGTGCTTAAATACTAATGCATTTTTAAGAGCCAATTGAGCAAAGTGCAGAGATCCCGAAAAATTGTTCGCGCGTAATTAAAAATTCGCAGAGACTGTTTTTCAGCGATGTACATGCGTTCAACGGTGTAAAATAAATGTAAGAGAGCAATTGATGAAACCTATTCATGCAATGTTCAACTTTTTATTTCTTCACCAGTTCAGATAAATTTGCTCCAATTGTTTCTGAAGGTTGAGGAATGGCTTATAACTTGAGGTTTTAGTGCAGACGTTCATCGTAAGTATTTGAAAATTTGTGCTTTCGTCTTGAAACTTGAGAAAATCGACTGGAATAATAGAAATCGGTAATGCATTTTTTTTATAATTATACTTAGTTGAAAAGAAGGATTGGTTTCGGTAGTTGCTGACGATTATTATTTATCACGGCACTTTTTCGTCCCCTGCGACATTTTCCAACGGCAAAAACAAACAAAACACACTGTCTTCGCCGATGTTCCGAACATTTATCAATTTCTGCGTCGATTCCTTCTTCTTCTTCTCGCTTCCTTCTTATACCCCACTGGCAACTAGACGCCAGCTTGTGACATGAAAATTTACGATTCACGATGTTGCAGAATTTCGAACGCAAGTTTCGCTGAAAAGAAAATTTGCAGAAATTGCGTACTTTATAAACTTTTTGACACCCTGAAATTGCGTTAGAATAATTTTTGGTAATTTAAGATATTCAAGACTGGGAAAAACATCATCGCTGTGCTCTCGTGAAATTTCATTTTGCAAAATAATCTTCCCCTTCGTCTTTTTGCAGCCGATCAATGATTTAATTTGAATTTTTACAGGATGTGATAATTATTTTTCTCCTTTCATATTAAAATGATTTCACATTCATATACATATTTTCCATCCGACAAACTTCAAAGTCCATTCCAATTAATTATAATGCATAAATGCTCAATTTGAACGTTTGAAATGATTTTTCAGTGTTTATTATCTACTTTGAGAATCCGCCCTGCTCCACGGCCCGGAAAAAATCGTTATCAACACGAGCGCGAGCGCCCTTGTTACAAAATATACTAATTCTCAATTCAAGTTGAACTTCAAAGTCTAGTTGAGGTATCAGTTTTGGCGAGCGCAATGTTAAATATCCAATTTGCTTAAAACCAGTGACAATGGGGCGAAAAACGATGTGTATATGATTCAGTGCGTTTGGAAAGCATTTTGTTTTCGGAGTAAGCTTTTCTGTCCCCCTGAACAGAGACCTGTTCTCCTTTCTTGAGGAGGAATCGTCTAGTTTTGGGAATCGGCTGTATGAGAGAGAGAGATAGATAGATAGATACATGGCTTTATTCTTTAGCTTCCACAGCTAGTTATCAATAGTCAAAAGATATAAAATCCAAAAAAAGTTTTCAGTTCACAATATTTATATGTGTAAGTGCGTCATTGGATGTACCATATTTCACATACATTCATTTGGATTTTATAAATAAATAAATTAGAATAAATAAAAATACATAGGACATACATAATAATTTAAAAGACAGACCAATAAATTAAAGACACGAACAATAACGCATACATTTAAAATATTTACAATTCTCATTAATAAATAGATTCGTGTTTAGCCGCGATGGTTGCTATTCAGCGTTGTCAAGTTTTTTTAAGATGCGCAGGTAATGAGGACAATTTCTGTCAGTTGCCTCATGTTCAATATTTAAATCTTCCAAATTATATTTCATTTTTTGGCTCACACAGTTTATACATTTCTTTTTACATATTCTTTTATACCAATTTCTAAGTTTGTAACGTCAACTTTTTCTTTTATCTCATTTATAATATTTACTTCATTTGCATTATTTTTTTGTTTTACAATTATGGTATTTCTTTGTTTTTCACTATTTGTTTTTTTTAATTACGTCAGCATAAAGTATTTTTTCTGAATCTGTCACTTTTTCTTTTTTTAAATCTACAATTTCGTTTTTTAATATAATAATTTCTTTTTTTAACTCTTCGACTTTTTCTTCCAACAAATTTTCGAAAAATATTTTTAGATTCGTAAATTGTTTTCCGAGATAAAGCGAATTTTTCTCGACCAATTCAACTTCCATATCATCTTCATTATCTATCTTTTTTCTTTTAGTCGTTTTCTTGCTCCTTGTCTCTCTCACACATATGGTACATCCAATTATTTCACCGCTATTATC